>OENT01000974.1:0-61077 GCA_900239685.1 Rotaria macrura
TATGGACTAAAATTGAACAGTGTGACATAGGTATGTAGTTTTAATATTACTTCACTTTTGAGATTATACATAAAGGATGTGGGCGCTATGGCAGATCTTTGTAAACTAGTACAAGGAAGTTTTTAAATTTTCTAAAGTTGCCATATGGCTTTGTAAGATAACTATAGGATTGCATATGAATGATATGAAGTTAAGAATAAAATCGGGAAATATGTTTGCTGTTTCTAAATATCATGTTTCATCAAAACTTTGGCTTACTTCAAATACATTCAGCAAGGAGCCATATTATCTAACAGTAAAACAGGATTCAAATTTCTAGTATGGCAGATCGAAACTACGGTTCATAATTTATCAAGCCTGAAATAAAAAAAAAACAAATATTCTTGTTTCGTTGGAAGACATCGTATACTTTGGAACACGATGGCATTATGATTATTAGTAGATTCTTTCTGCAACACTGGTGCTAATTCATCTTGCAAAATGTTCGTCTATAAGAGGTGTTGCTGAAGAGATTTTCGATGTACGTACATGATGTGGGGTCGCCATCAATTATATAAATACGCTATGCACTATGAGACTAAGAATTCTCTGTTCAACACGACAATGTCTTGCAACAACTTAATCGAATTGGGATTTCATATTGTTTTAGTATTCGGTGAGGTGATGGACCACAATTTCTTTAATTTCGTACTATGAATATGACTAGTGCTCTGTAAAACTACTGTAAACTTACGAGAATCACGATCAATGGATCATGAATGCAACAATCAAAGTCTTAATAAAAACATGCACTTGCGAGTTGATTTTTTGCTTGTTTATCATACTTAACCGTTTTAAATGCTTCTAAGAGAAAAGAAAACATTGCGGCTAATATGTTCGATTTCGAACTAATAATATCATGATATCAAGCATAGATGCGCATTGATTTTCATTAAAGTTTTCAGAAGTATCAAATGTGTTGAAAAACAAATCGTAGTGTCCAAACTCTATTCTAACAGTAAAATTTTCATCTAAAACAGCATAAATCAACACCCTAAATCTCTCTTAGCATGATTCAGTCTCAATAATTGTAAGTAAGCAGAATCGCTAACAATCTACGTGTAATTCTTATGATTTCTCGAATAGGATAAATATAAAAACTAAAGAGAGATCAATACTTCGTAATTCAAACTATTCTAAATATGTATTGACTTCATCCTCATTAACTCTTCTATGTTTTAAATTCAACATGTAGTTTCGAATGCTGAGAAATATTTTACATATCATTTTATGGCGATTTCAATATTTTATATATGAATTTGGGAACTTTGAAAAAAATTCTCCTGATGAATTCGGCACATCATTTCATGATCTCTCATACGTACATGGTTTTCGATCAACTAACTATGAAGGAAGTTTGACGACAATGTTGTATTTTAATTCATACAAATATTTAAACGTTCATCGTTCAAAATCCTATTCAGAAGTATGATGCCTTCTGAATTGTATTGTTCAATCTTTCTGTTAAATAAATCGTTTCTGAATAGTACTCTTTTCGTGTACAAAAAATATTGATTTACAAAATTTCGATTTTAAAATTAGCTAAATTGAAAACAAAGTTTTGTATACTGCTGACCATCGTGTAAAGAGAATCATGGTTCGAATCTCTTGGATATTCGTCTTCTCTTATGCTGAACATCCTTGTTGAATCATTGCCCATGTGTTAGTTTTTAAAAAGAAAACATGACCTTTAAAGTGTGAAATTTAAAAGATTTCTCCTTTTTCAAATACTTTATTTAATTTTTTCTCCAATGTAACTATTTGATTTGAGATTTGAATCNTTCAACAGGACGAATATTATTTCATATACTTATGACCTATAGTGTTTATCATCCTGAACCTGGTTATGTACAAGGTACTTTCATTTTTAATGATTGATTTCCATATCTATCATGTTATTTCATTGTTTAGGTATGAATGACATGGCAGCACCGATTTTGTATGTTATACGCGATGAATCACTAGCTTATGCTTGTTTTTGTTCTTTAATGCGTCATATGAGTTCAATATTTCATCCGAATGGCATAGTGATGAATCGTCGATTGGATTTGTTACGAAAAACTATTCGAGCTATTGATATGGAATTATGGACTAAAATTGAACAGTGTGACATAGGTATGTAGTTTTAATATTACTTCACTTTCATGTGTTAGTTTTTAAAAAGAAAACATGACCTTTAAAGTGTGAAATTTAAAAGATTTCTCCTTTTTCAAATACTTTATTTAATTTTTTCTCCAATGTAACTATTTGATTTGAGATTTGAATCATACTCGAAATCAATCTAACAGTATAAGCTTGTATCAAAGAAATTTAAAAAAAAAACAAAGTTCTTATCCGATTAATTTTTTATTTGTCACTGGAATAACGTTGTTATCGTTGTGAAAACTATCGATATTCTAATTGAATAATAGCTCTTCTCTAAATATATACAATTTTTTGATTTTAGACAATCTCATGTTTGCTTACCGTTGGTTATTATTAGATTGTAAACGTGAATTTCCATTCAAGGATATATTTTTAGTATTGGAAACTTTATGGGCATCATTACCAGTCGATAGATTTGAATTAAATAATGATAATGCACTATCGGATAGAGATGATCTTAGTCGATTGTCATTTTCTACTGAATATCGTTCATCCACAATTTCGTCACTATCAAATACAATACGATCATCCCGCTCATGTTCAACAACACTTGAAGAAACTCAGTCACAGAGTTCAAGTCTTGACGGTGCTGATTCCGGTTATCGTGATGAACAAATTCCAGGTTTAGTTGATTTCACTAAGCATACGCAAAAATCAGACGCTTCCACATTACGAACACATCTATTGACAGCATCATGTGTACCATTAGGAAAATGGTTAACACATTTTTCATCGATTGATAATGATGATCACTATTCAGATATGTTTACAATATTTCTATGTGTTGCCTTGCTCGAACAAAATCGTTCATCAATTATGGAAATGTCACCATTGAATACAGACGATAATTTTATTGGCACATATTTTACACGTCGTGTAAGACAACATGATGCACGACATGCATTACACATAGCACGAAATTATCATCGACAGTATGTTCTATTTCAAATGCGTGTTAAACAACTATTATTTATCAATAATTAACATGCTGATTTTCCTTTTTATTATCCTTTTCTATAATCACTTAAATTTCTAGTCTTTCATTTGCTCATATTTATTTATTTATTTGTTTGTTTCTTTTTTCAGTGTATACGCCTAATGAGAGTGCACAACCAGAATAGATCTCCTAATGTTCGGAGGAAATTTTCTATTGTTCGTCTCCTAATGAGCATCACTATACACTTTAGTTGGTTGTTTTTATTTTCTTTACAAATGACTCTCAGTACTTAGTCTTTTCTTCTTTTCCAACAGTTTGTTAAACTTTAAAAATACAAAAAACCTTTTGTCTATTTTTCGTTGTAATTGATAATTTAGAAATAGAAATATAAGGACTTTTATTGAATGTGTTTGTCTTATTGTCCTATATATACAAGACATATGACCAATGCAAACGAGAGTGAAACACTTCGATTAAATTTAATTCAAAAGACAAAGTCAGTATACATTTGATTTCGAAATAAATTATAGTGTTGAATTAAATAATTTCTGAATTCATATAGTTTTGTTCTTATATGTAAAAAATATCATACAACGATATGTTTATTGTCTTTTTATTTAAAATTAGACATTCAGAAAAACGATTATTTGTAAGGCGGCAGCCCTTCCAAATAAAATAGAATAAAAACAACAAGAACAAAACACAGAACATTAGTACGTCTTGTGTTAACTGACATCGGCATATTATATTTACTTTTCATCACAAGATATGTTACTGATCAATGATAACCAGCGAGTTTTTGTTAACATAACATGTGATACATGAGTTTTTACGAATTGTGATCGATACTGTTATTGACTTCTAATAAAGCATATGAATCTCTGAGGTTTTTTTCTTTCTAAAGGATAATGCAAATATGATCAATTTTCTATCATACATAGTTTTTCAACAAACGCAATAATGTGAAGTATAATTTAAGCTCTACAGCAAATATTTGTAAAACAAAAGTTTTTGTAATATTTTCACAGAAAACAATTGTATATTTTATTTCGTCGAAGTTTTTCTTTTATATTGGAAGAAAATAAAACTTAGATATTTACGTACGAATGATTTAGCTATTATAAGAAGTATTCTTTCTATGATAGTATGTTCAGTGTTAACTTTACACGTGATCTGTAAGAAGTACATAAATTCGTTCTCTCAAATTATAGTTATCTGTTTTCGATTGATGAGTCATTGTAGAAATTTTACCTTGAAATTACCACCTCACATGTATTAAACGAGCGAAAAAAAGAAAACAACTCTCAGTTTGTGTGTAAAATTTTTCATTACAATGAATGTCACTTCCAATAATTAAGAAGTAGATATCGATTATTAAAAAGAAACAGTTTTGAAGATATTTTAATACAATGTAAATCTTATCTCAGAAACAATGCTCGACATACATATTAGATTCTTCAATTCACACGGATATTTTTGAACAATAAGAATAAGTAAATGAATTACTGTAGAAATCATTAACATAGGTGGTCAGAGTTTATCCTTATTGTTAAGAGCGATGGGTCACATGTTAGTTCGTGACTCGAGAAATACTTTATATGCTATTGTTGAATATCGATTTAGTGCACGAGAACCTTACTGTGTGATTGTGACGATGATAATAATGATGAATTGAGTGGAATAAGTATAAACTGTATTCACTGACTTTAAACTTAGTTCTATAATACAAAAACAGCATAAGTAGAAACACAAGGTCATCGATTGTTATATTTAAGTTTGTCAAGAAATGAGACAGCATTTCAAATTTTACTCAATTACACACGATAACAGCCATGCATTGAGGTAAAATAATTTTCAGCAACTAGAAAAATGTCGAATAAAAAGGTTGCACGCATAATCCTTGAAAACAGCAGAAAAAAACATAAACTTTTGTTGTTTTGTTTCTTGTCATTGCTATGATAAACATTTCAATGAGATTTTTATTTCACTGGTTGACTACACAGACACAGATAAAGACTATGTAGGTCCGATTGTTATGGCAAAAGAAACTTGCTGTCGCTCTTTCTTACACGTGTTTTTTCATGTGACAACTTATCAACGCACTGAAATATGATTAAAGTGCAAATATCACAAATGATGGAAGTTCAAAAAGAAACTACTCATTTTGTATTTTTAATACATCTCCACTCTATTAATTTTGATCGAACTGATTCTTTTTCGGAAAGATTCCCCTTTCAATTGTCTACGAATAATTTATTGACAATTTTACTGCAGACTTCGAAGGTGCAAAATATCATGAGAAATTGTGAGAAGTACGAAAATGGAACAAAATCTAAAAGTAAATAAATTGAAAAATATGTTTTTCAGTATTACTTGCTAAAAATTTATGAGAAAGAGAGAGAGAAAAGTTAAAGTAACCACCGTATAGACCTTGGCAGGCTCTATTTTTTACCTATAATTTTAAAAAATTGCAGTTAGAATTGAGGGCGTGAGGAATTAATTCTCTCTTCTTGCTAAAAATCAATCATTGAAGATATCCAATAAAACAAACAAAGCATAGTCAAACTGGATCAATTCAGGCCGGTTTTTTTCATTCATTTTGAAAATCGATGTTAAATCGTTATGGTTGGATCTCTGAAGTTGAAAACAAGACTATTTTTTTTTGCTCAACTATGCAAAAATAGGTAAAAATTGTTTTTGCTTTTGCTTGATTGCCATGAAACTAATCTTTGCGTCGTGTATTCAGATTCTGGCAATTTGCACTCTGTACGAAGAAATAGAGTATATTTGAAAACTAGACAAAACATACTGAAACCTTGTTACAGTGCTTGTGAAACTATTCGAAAAAGTTTTACTCTATTTTGGTACTTCTCATCATTTGTCATGGCATTTTGCACCGTCATATTCTGCAGTAGAATTTATCTTTTTTTAAAAAGAATTACCCCGATCATGATTATTCAAGTGAAAAAAGATTCCAAAATTCCAAACAGAATAATTTAATTTGGTTGGGACACTCGTTAAGTATATTTGAGTATATACTAACAAAGATTTAACTCTACTGTAAGGTGCTATCGACTGAGTAGAAGCTTCTATAGAATTTTTTTGTATAGAAGATCTTTAACGTAGTTCTTTTAATGATTTTCATTCATCAATGCTCACGTTCATTGATCGATTCGTTCACTTAACTTTTGTTATTATTATGAATCGTTTTTTTTCAAATAATCTACTAATGACAAATAGTTTCTTGTGATATTGATGAAATCTTGAATATTCTCACACATTGTAGCAATCATTTCTAAATTTTACTCATATGAGTATTAATAAACAGGAGAATTCAAATCTCGATTGATTATGAAAAATATAAAACCATATTGATTGCATTTAACATATTCCTTTTTTTTCTAATATTTAATACAACTCCATGCACCATATGCTTTATTGTTAGTTTAAGTAGGCATCAATGATTTCCATCGAACTGTATAGCATATCAAATGAATATATTTTATAAAATAATTGAAAAGCCTTATGTTTCCAGTAACCATTTTTATGAAATGATTTAAAATTGATCCGACCGTGACCACTGTTGTGCACATATACATATACATACATATACATATATATATAAATATATATGTACATGTATATATATGTATGTATGCATTTATATTTTATGAGTCGATTAAAAATGTGGAGAAACCTCAACAGAAATAATAAATAATAAGAAAGAATTGACTAACAATGGAAAAAGAGAAAAAGCAGGTAGGCCATAACAAGACGGAACAGAAACCAAGAGAAGAAAGAAAAACAAATCACAGTTCAATACTTGAATGTTAGGCGTATGTTAAAAACAAAGAAAAAGAACTTCATTGCCGAATAAGACGACATGATGCCAGAAATTGATGACGAAGGCGTGAATCGACATAAAATGATAAATTATTAAACACTAGTAAACCCGATGAATCAGGCGATTCACTTAATTCAATATGATCTAATAAATAATCGCCATGTTGATTTTCATCATCCTTATGATAGATAATAAAATGTCGATTCTTTGTTAATATTAATATTCCATGTTCAATATGATGATGTTCAAGAACATATTCCAATGTATCAAGTATTTCATCTTGAAATTTTATTTGACATGATTGAGAAAGTTTGAGATAACTTATATTCGTATTTATTCGTGCATCTTGTTCTAATTGTCGATGTCGTCTATGTGGAATATTCATTAAGCCAGTACCATAAAGAATACCTTGACCTGTTTGTGATATAAGTTGTGCAACACCACCAACTGGTTTAACAACAATACCGACAAGACCTTTACCAAAACCGGATAGAACAGTTGTTGTTGTTGCTTGAGTATCAGTTCGATTTCGAAATGAAGCTAATGGTTGTTCAGCTAAGCCAGCTACAGCACCTAATAAACTTAGACTAAACAATTCAAGGCCTTGTAGAAGACCATCGGTCATTCCAACTGGAATATTTCGACATGTTTCTTCATTACGAGTAGTATGTTCGGAATCCATGGCTAATCTATCCATATTTTTTGCAACACTATTAGCAAATGTTGTCAATGACGTTAATGTACCTTTAGTTAAAGACAATAGATGTACACACGAAATAGTTCATTCAATCATCGTTACCTAGCGACAGATGTTTAAGTAGACTTGTAGCACCTTGGGATATGCCTATCATAAATCCACTTGGGCCACGACGCATGCCAACGTATGGTAAATGAAATAGATCATAGATACCATCAGTTATATTTCGAATCAATACAGATGGATTACCTAATCATAATAGATGATTAACTTGAAGTATATATATATAGAAGAAGAAAAAATAACTCTAGGCTTGTTTGTTTTTTTCCTTAACGTACGACGATAAAACAAATTTGATCATAGTTATTAGGAGTCAATCTCATGGATTAATTTTATTTTGATATATTTAATCATTAGGATGAAGACGACTACTATACTGTATCTATTCTTATCATGGAACTCTTACATGTTCCTGTTATTTCAATATTAATATTGCTCAAACCCATGTTATAGGGACATGTTTTCAGTAAATTACAATATTAAGCTGTCAATTACTAAAACAATATTATAAAGCGAATCACTCGATCTTATGATGCGCTGTACATATGCCATTGGTATAAAAATGTTTGTCGTTTTATCTGAGTTTTCTAATCAATTTATCAAGAAAATCGATCATATTAATCATTTCAATTATCTATTTGAACAAGTGATAGTTACGATATTATCCATCCGAATGAAGACTTCGATGAAAATATTGGTTAGAACAATCATATTCACATATTAATGGAGAGATGCATACGATTCTATATAAAAAAATGCATAACTATCTGTGATCACTACACACACATCTACACTATCATAATCAATAGGAATATTGTGTCAGAGTATCGTTTTATGTCCATGGCTTAATCTATCAGATGAATAAATAGACTTAACATAGTTGATTATTACCTAATAGATCAAATGATCCTAGTAGAATTGGTGATCGTGTTAGTAAAGAAACGAAATAATGTCTTGTAATCAATGTTAAAAGTTGTTTATTTGTTGAATAAATGTAACTTTTTTGAAATTTATCAATAAACATGGGTAATTGATGACAACCAATGTAAACTTTCAATGATGCATGCATACTGATAACAATATCAATAGGTCCAATGAATAAAGATTCGCAGACAAATGGTGTTGTTATCAAGTCACTATCGTTATTGTCAATTTTAATGTTAGTTTCTTTCATATTTAATCGAACAGTTAAATCAAGTGGCAATAAATGACTGAAAATTTTTAATAGAACATAAATATACTGATCTTCAAGATAAACATCAAATGGTTGAAGTTGAAAGTCCATTTTAATAAAACGTTCATTGATTCGATGAAAATGTACAGAGAGAAATTTTGGTCGATCATTACTGACGAATTTCGGACGTGTAATTTTATGATTATGTGATAAAGAATCGAATGCTGGTAATGGATCTTCTGTAAGAGTTGTATCGATTGACGAGGATGAATTTTCACGACGATGATGAGACATGGATGTAGTTGATCTAGGAGAGAAGAATAGACTTACAGATTATTATTATTATTAATTCAATTGTGGGATCATTTTTTTTTGTCTTGTTGACTATAACGGCTCATCTATTCGAATCGAATTTAATCGTTTCTATGAAAATAATGCGATGGCTAACCTAAGATGATCGGCTCTCTCATATTTATTTATTCATCGATCGATGTACAACATTCGTCAATCGATTGTACTAATCGTAAACATTTAAATATTCGTTCGAATCATAAAAGTTCAGCTGAGAATTCTAGTACTACACTTTCGATCTCGATACGCATAAAGAATACATTCGTAACATACTCAGTTCGTTCTTTTTTCTCATAAACATTTGTCTGTGTTTTCGAAACACGTTTTTCATCTTTGGACATTAACAGAACAGGAAAATCAAAATTATTTTTCGAATTATAACATTGATTATCAATTTGTAATTGATCGATCGAACAAAAAAATTGTTGTTGCTCTAGACATGGTTCAGTATCAATAAAATGTTGATAAAATAATAAATTTGTTTTATCTATTGTCAAACGAAGTATTTCACGAAATAGACATATATCAGTTAATTCGTCCATTAATGAAAGTGAAATTTTATTGACTAATAAATTAAATTGAATCTGCCTATGGTTTCCTTGATTGTACTGTTGTTGCCATGATTTTAAATATTGACTTGTTGCATTCGGTACATTGATCGATGAATTTTTATCAAATATATTTGAACGATACTGACGTGGCATAGTTTCTGATATGAATGTTGTATTTGGCAATGATGAATTCGTAATATTGATTGATGATGAATTCGTTTTAACAATATTATTAGCTTTCAATGTAGTTGTTGTTTTCATTAAACGTTGACGATGAACAGGTTCAATTATTAATGTTCGACTTGCTGAGAATGAAGTAGACAATGAACGAATCAAAACATCATGTAAACCTAAATGAAATTTAAATGAATGTTTTAATAGTCATCGATTCGAAGACTTGTATGATATAGACATATGGATAAAAGAAGCAATCACGAACAAGAATCAAGTAGAAATCCTTAGATAGATATTAACAGTGTCTCCAATAGAAACAGAAAGGTCTCGCATAACTTGAAATTTGAATCTTTTGATCGGTATTGCTTGTTTGAAATCGATGTAAAAAAGTTTTCAAATGTTCATCAAAACTCAATTGTGTACATTCCTGACAGACGACCGATGAATAAAAGCATCAAGGTAAACTTTTCATAGAAACAAGATACAAAAATAAATTTCAGAATCATCCAAAAAGAAAGGAATCTTTGATAAGGCAAAGATGGAATCTTGAAATGAACTGTTCAAAGTGATGCCACAGAATTTAGCAAGTGACAAAACTCAATAATTTCTATGAGTAATAAATTCAATTCGTATTTTTGAAGTAAGACAAGGATTCTCAGGTAAACCTTGGATGGTCTTAAAACTCTTCGGACACTAAAGTTTGTTTGCAAATATGACTGTTCGATTCATGATGTGACAGGTGTGTGAACAGAACAGAGTAACCTTCTCCAATTAGGACAGAGTAAAAAGATTTATTGTTACCGTATTCTCGAGCAGGCTGGGACAGAGCAAGCAGTACTTTTATTTTATGAATATTTTGTTCGTAGAGCAGGGAATTGCAAGATGCGAAAAAGTCACCTTGTAGACATCTAGGATGTGTTCTCATCCCCCCCCCCCCTTGAAATATTTCTGTGATGATCGAGTTGAAATTTAAAAAAGACTCAAATGTATTGTTATCATGTTAATTGACAATAAAAGAAAATAGGAATCTTCGATCGAATCATCATTAGCATAAATAGTCAGAATCCTAAGGAACAGTTTTCTGGAACGCTCTACAAACCCGTTTCATGTTTTCTTGGATATTTAGACTGAAAATAGTTCACATATGACTAGTTTCGAAAACAAAACGATCAATTATTTCATACCGGGTATTGGTAAAAAGATATCTTCCAATTGTGAATCAATTTTCAATGGTCTACTCCATTGAACATTTTTGGTTGTTATTTGTTGAAAATAATGTGTTATTAAATGAATCAAATTATTTGAATGTTCATTTAACAAAAACTGTGCTAAATAAAGTCGTGAACCATTCATTAGATTTTGTGAATTATTATTATTATTATTCATTGACGGGGATTCGGATGAATCAATACCAATAAACGATGACGAAAATGGTGGAATGATATGTGACATAGATGAAATATTTTCTAATCGACACAACAATGGACATGAACATGTATTAATAATTTGTAAAAATGCCCATGATGGATTTGAATTAATTGTAATTTCTATTGGACTTGTCGGACTTTTGATAAATTGATTTACAGAAAATAATTCTCCACGTAAACTTTGTAATGTTGATGATTTTAATCTAAACAGAGTACTCGTTGACAATAGTATTCTACTTTCAAAGAAATCAGACATATTGAAGATTGTATAAGAAATCATATATTTTTCAAATATGATTTGATAAGAGTTTTTGAAAAATCTCTTATGCATAAAATATACATAGGTTCATTCCGACGGACTTGTCAATTACTTAAATTTAAGATTATTTTTTTTTAAATAGAATTAAAATCTTGTGAATTATTTAATGAACTATAAAATATACGGCTAAATTACATACATCAGATAATGATTACTATGCAATTAACGATTTTTTCAATAATCCTAGATTACAATGTACGAGAAAAAACATTCGGTATTTTGAAAGTTATTCGAAACTATTTAAATATTTGCCTACGATCACTCCGTGATGGTAAGATTAAAAAATTTCCTCAGACAATTGTAATGCTCTCCCGAGAGACAATGTTTGGTCATAGGTGAAAAATTTTCTTGTAAATACAGCTGATGGTGTAGAATCTATTTTGAAATTTTCTTTATTTGTCTCGTATATTTGATTTGTAACTAATTGATAAGAATTAAAATTCAGACGAAAGAAAAATCGACAAGATGTTCTGTTAGGGGGCGATTGAGTCAGTATACATCATAATACGTACTTGATTTGTTCATCTTTTCTAAATAAACAAAAACATTGTCGACTTCCGAATTCATCTGTTTTCGTAATTAATCGTATGGGTTTAGATAAGTATTGTTTATCATTGGTTTCATTGTGAAATAATAAATAATAGACTATGTCTGTTGATGGTATGCCTTGAAAACGGTATAGATTCATTCTTTGATTTGATTTGATTTCCATATGATTATATGGATAATCAATTGTGTATTGTTGTTTCGATATTGGTAATATGTAACAGTGTAAAGTTTGATTTGTTTGATTCGAAAATCTATATTTGGATTCAATTGTTAATATATGTGTATGATCAAGATATTCATGTTTTAAATGAAGTATAAAATAATCATTGTTAGATGATTTTATAAAATATAAATCAATCGAACCATTCGTATATAAACGATTATTAACAATCGATGTTGAATTCATTAATGGAATATTTCGAAAAACTAAATCAACTGTTTGACATTGTATATGTTCACCATCATGTGGATCAATAAGAATGAACTGCATTTGACTATATTCTAATTTTGAAAGACAATTCAATTGATCAGCATGTAAATAAACATGATCGTGACCAGCATTAGCATATAGATGAAAATTAAATGAAGTTAAATTATTTACTAATGTTGATGGTTTCAATTCGATTAGAATTGTATTCAAATGAGAATAGAGACGAACTGGTTCGATTCGACAATCGATTGAATTCGTTGTTATATTTGTTGCGTTGAGTACTAAAGAAAATTTATAAGATTATTTCTTTTTTTGAAAAAAGATTTATTTGTGTGAGAGAGCATTATAGCATCTATTTGACTCAAACAGTTTAGTATGACCTAGAAAACATTCGTACACATGATGTACATTTCGGAAATTATAAGTATTTTTTTTAGTGAACTCAAGTGAGTATATTTGTGTTAGTTGGAATAGCATAGATATGATCTTACCGTCCTTGGGTGGAATGAAACGTTTCACTATAAAAGAAAATATTTACGTTTGATTTTTCTGAAAGATAGTGAAAACTTAAGAAACTTTCGTGTCGTATAAATAAAAGTGAAAAAACTAGAACAATATTGGCATTATTTTAAGAATCATGAACAAGTCTATGATACTGATCGTTAATTCAACAGCGATGTTCTTCAACAGATAAACCAAGATTATGTGTACTATCTAAGTTACAATTGACATCAGTAAATTTTTTTTTGAAGCCTCTGCTCACCTGTAGGACAAAGTCGGTCAGCTACCACATAGTTTGATGAAAATCATACTCATCGTCATAGATAATCTTGAATTTACTCGAATATTTTTGAATCTCGCCAAAATCCAAAAGGTTTTAATTCATATAGAAAACACAACATACACAAAACTGGAGGTAAGGAAGTGTTTGATAAAATCATGTGCTATGAAATCTATCATATGTTTCAAGTCGTACTATATTCTAACGATGAAGTAGTATTTAACCGGGCCTAAATGGTAAGTCTTTTTCGTAATTATATAAGAAAATCGACTCCGACTGAACAATTCTGTATTAAAACTTAAATGACTGATGAATTCTATGAGATGACTCTAATATGATTTGGTTTATTCCTTAAAGCATAGTGTGCTGTTTTGAATCTGTTTTATACAAATGATTATGGCTGTTCTCAACCATAGTAGAACATTCAACTTTCTAACTTGTACTTCAATTTCATCACGAAACGATTTTCAGATGACCCTATTCCATTGGTTTTAGTACTTACACTTTCTACCGTTCCTTAGAGGATGAGAAACTTTTTAGATTTACAGACCTTGACTAGAGTAGTTGTCAAAAATAAAACAATGCACATGAAATAGAACACAGTTTCTTCAACATGTTAAGATTTTTCAATAATTAAGTTATACAAAAAAAACGTATTCAAGTTTTGGTCTACAAATTCACAGAGTTTCAGGTCAATATTATTTGTAGATCTAAGATTATCCAAAATCTTAGAATTTCGTAGAGATCTAAATTCTTTTAGGCTTGCTATCAAAATACTTTGTACCATCTATCAAAAAACATTAATAATAATCTAATCAAAACAGTTGAAAACGCCCCCCCCCCCTAGTCCCCATTACAATACAACTACTTCTCAACAAACCGCCTTGTTTGTTTATGAAAGTTTCAAAGATTTATTTTGATCGATCTGAAAACAAGAACATCGGATTTAGAAATTATATATCTCTACGATGTACATACAAGATATTTTATTTTTGTCATTATAAGATAGGATATAAACAGGAAGAAATTCGTTTTTATCAACATACAAGCCGCAAGACGTATATTCAATTTCAACCTTGTCTTCAACATTTAGCTATAATATTCATGAAACAGAAAACACATTGTGCTTCAATACAACAATTGATGGATATAAACCTTTCTGCGAAGAATCATGACTTACTTAGTTCAACATAGTATCGATTGATCATTTAGAGAACTTCTTCACTCAGTATAGTATATTCTAGTTTGGAAAATTGTTTTCGAAACAAAAACTTTAGAAATTTTGAAACTAGTGCTATCATATTTAATATGGTTCAATACGTACGATTATCTATCTTTTTTGTTTGTATTTGTATTGGTGGTTCATACATAGATGGACCATTAGCACCAATACTTGGTGTAAGTGATGTATTTAAAATTTCATTTGTTTGTTCAATTAATTGTACAGGAATATCATCTTCTGTTTGTTGTGTTTTCAAATGATTTTGTCGAAGAAAATCAATAATTGAATATGTTGGATTTTGTTCATCGATTTGTGATGAATAAGGTATTCTCAATTGTAGAAAATAATCAATTAATGTTAAATTTTCTTTATGTTTATTTTCAATATTATCTATTGATAAATACGATCGTTTATTCAATTGAAATATGCAAGCTGTTAATTGTGAAACATCGATTTGTTGTAAATGATGTTCATAGATTTGATCAGAATCATCAAATATGAAATTATTAAAAAATGTATACAAACCATTCGATTGTAATAAGAATGATTTTTCTTTATTTAAATGTACTAAAACCGACTGTGTTAAATATGAACGATAAATAACGATGGGTGTAAATATTAAACATGTTAAATTTTCATGTTGATATAAATGAATCCATAGAGATAGTTGTTCACTTGTTGAAATAATACCATCTTGATTTAATTGATCCATTGAATATTTATTTGATGAATTCCATTGTACATATTCAATATCATCAATTGTTTGTAAACAACTTAAATATGATTGATTTTTCGATAGAAATATATTTATTTGTCTTGAGCCAACATGTAAATAAAATGTAATATTTAAATCAATATTACACAGATTTTTTAGGATTAATTTGCCGATAATATGTATATGACGACGAATTCGATGTTCATCATAGTGAATTTGTAAATAGAATAGATGTGGACTATTGATAAATTGTACGGTTTGTTTAATATTATCATCAGAATGATGAATGTCAATTGGTGACGAATAAACTGGATCTATAGATGATTGTTCAAGTGAAAATTGTACCAATATTTCATCAGTATTTAATTTAGACCAAACGAAATCTGTTGTTTGATATGGAGAAAGAATGAGAAAATTATCAGTCGTTTTGTATTGTTTTAAACCAACGGGACAATTAAGATTATTTGTAAATAGATAATAAGTATAATACAGAGCATTATCAATCTTAATCAAAGCTAAAAACGAAGCAAAAATCAGAACAATATAGTTAACAATCGTCTTGTTCACCGTTTAGGTTTTAAGTTTCTTAGGAGTTTTCATTGTCATTAGCAATGTATAACTTCTTTTGTTATTTGAATTTTCTCTACATGAATGTAGAAAAACAATAGAAATGAGTACTTCGACTCATTAGTGCTATGAAATAATTTCAATGTTTAACGATGCATACTATATCTCTTAAAGAACTCATCTTCTTTTCATTTTGGCTAGTCACGAAGAACATTTACAGATTACGAAAACAAAACGATACAAAGAAACTAGATACACTGAGAAATGATTCGTAATTGATTTAATTTATGCAATGTTTAAATGTCATCACACAGAAGAAGAAAAAACTAATGGTATATTTAAATAAGTGTTTCTAATGTTCGATTCGATCGAAAATTAAACTAATCAATCTTGAATTATTTTCTACTATGTATGAGTTTCTTGTAATTACTTATTCTATTTTGTATAAATACAATATTACAGAGTGACAAAATATTGATCTTTTGTTTTCAAAGATGTACCGTCGAATTCTCTACAAACTTCTATTTGTCTTATTCGAGAACAGGAAAACTGAACATTTTGTCATAGGTGACATTTGGTGCTATTTCTCACACACTTTTTTTCCGTTTGCAACGATCTTGTCAACTTATAAACAGACACGTATGAGAATTTCAATTTGTAATTTGAATGTATCTCAACTGTTTTGTTCGAGTTATTTGTAAGTATTTGATCACCCTTCATATTTATCTAGAAACTTGAATCTGTCGTAGTCGCTACAACTAAAATGATCTACTTGACAGTATTTCGATTCTTCTTCCAGCTGAATTACTTTGACATGCGTGATTTAAGTTGTACGTTGATAGAGAAATCAATTTTCTTTACATCAGAACAAAAATGAAAATGATTTAGCCATAATTGATATTTCTAGAATGCTTTCTTTGAAAAAGAGTAATTGAGCATGAAAATCGTGCTATTCTCAAAATATGACCATGTGCCTAACTCAACGAATAAGCATTTAAAAACTTCGTATACATAGATCATTGATAGAGAGTTTCAAGAACTTTCTATCAGTAAATTATGTTTTAAAGAACTAAATATTCGTTTCCGCGAGAAAAATAAATTATTAACATAGGTGTCGAAAATAGCGCCATGTCTTATCATCACTCTACATAACCTATAAAAATTTTCAGTTATATCAATGTTCTATCATACTTCTGAATAGAGATGCATGCAAATCTTTTGGCGTATCAAGTATACGATATCAGCTAAATCCGTCCATCTCCTATGAAAACTATCAACAAAAAAGTAGCAATCTAGAAATATTCTCATTTCAACTGATCTCTAAAAAATACAAAGTTCATTCGATCCCGTTCTTAAAACAAGACATGAAACAGCTTCATTTATGATCCTTGCACTAATCAGTTTAGAAATGTTAATGATCTTTTTTTCAAGAGAATATTTTTTACATTTACATTGTTGTTTGTTTGTATTTAGTTGTAAGAGTTGAATCATATCGGATCGAATCCAATTTTGATGAAGAATATTAATCAAATGACATAATGATTGACTTAATCGAATATTAATATGATCAATATCAAAATGTAATTGAAAAACAATTGAAGTTTTTGCTGAATGAAATAATTGATTAAATTTACCATTATTTAAATCAAATATATCGGGTAAACTTGTCGATATGCTGGATTTTGATGTATCAATAAATAAATCAAGATTAACTAAAGCCGGTTCAATACATGAACGTTTAGTTAAAAATCGATATTCTAACGCTTCCAGGGATACCATTGTTTCAATACTGATTAATTTTGTTTCAAGACGTTGACTAAGATCAAATGATACATTTTCTAAATGTAATGTAAGAACATCATGTTGACATCCATTAAGAATCGATTGAAATTTTGAAGAAACATATTCTCTCTACATAAGCAAGTTAGAAACAAAAAAAAAAGAGAAATAATTAGTTAAAATTTTCTACATTCGATTTATTTTCTTTCGTTCCAACCTGTGGATCTATCATGAAATGCAAACGAATATCAGATATTTTAATTGTCATTTCAATCGATGGTTCATAACGTTGACTTTGTAATGAATCAATACGTGTTGATGCCGCTAAAGCATTGGATTGATTTATTATCGATGATGCATTTAGTAAAACAATACGCCACATTTCTGAATATGGATTTTGTCCAAGATCATTACTAAAATCAAGAAATGATGGTTGACCATCAGATAGTTCGAAATTTTGCCATGTTACAAATTGCTTTGTACCGAAATGCCAATATTGCATTAAACATTCAACCTAAAAAGACGAATTAAATGTCATATTGAATATATATATATATATTCAGCTACCTTTCCTTTTTATTCTATCGAATTCCGATAGTAAAGGAAACCGCATATAATGTTTTTTCTCATCATCAATGATAGTATCGAATGGATTCAAGAGAAAATTCGATTGACTCATTACGAACACATGTTGTGTATTGTTCAGTTTCAAAACTCGTACAACTATCATCAGAGGATATCATTTTAGATTGTGTATTTCATGCTAGATACTGTGAATGTTGAATTACGCTCGAACTGAAATGTTCGATGATTAGAAAAACTAGTCAAGTTGTAATCTTATGCATGACCAAATATTTAAAATATCAAGTTATGAAAAAGGTTTTACAAGATTTCGCACATATTTTTATTGTCGCGCAAAATAAATACTGACAGTATCAGATAGAGTTCAATTCAATCGAATTTACTGAGTAGTATCGAAAAGTTCGAAAACTGTAAGAGTGAAACGTTAGTTGAGTTGATTTTGTAAAAGGAATGAGACGTCATTGTTAATCATAATAAAAAACATGTGCAATAAAATCTTTTCCCCGATAATATAAAATAATAGTTTAAAAAATAGAATAGAGACAGAGATAAATTAGTCATCGCTTCCTTGGGAACCAAAAAACAGTTATAACGATTAGAACTTAACCAAATAAAGTTTAATTATCAGAATAATTGATAAAAGAAATGAAAGAATGCCTAGCTTTATAAATACTGCGAGGTCTCTTATTTCTAACATTTATTCAGACTCTTATAAAATAATATTTAAACGTTTGTAAACAATGCCATTCATTACAAGTAGTAATGGCAAATCGTTATTAGTTCGTGATAATTACATTTAATATGTTAGCAAAACAATAGCTACAATGCAATATTGAAAATGTGAAGATCATAGTTGCAATGCCAGTGTTCATACAAATATTAGCTAAGGATGTATTTATACAAACACTCGGTACTCATTCACATTTAAGATCACCTGATGAAGTTCAAGTTCGTAAATTTAAACAAAATATAAAAACGTATAGTTTTAAATGAAATAGGAGCAATAACTAAAATTTATGATGAAGCACTTGCTCGACAACAAATGTCACAAAAAATATCGGTGATTATTTTATCACTATTTATATAAACTTATTAAAACATAGTTTTTGACATTACTCAAGCATACTCTAACAATTCAATCGACTATATCGTCTTTGATATGTACATATTTTCAATGGGTAGTGTTTCTATTGGAAAGTTATGTTTTTTCTTCATCTTCCAGAAAACGTTTTTCAGCAAGGTGTCTTTTGTTTTTCGATTTAAGAATATATTGATGTGAAATTTTTGTTAACATGACTGTTATTCAATCAAATAAAACAACTCATAAGCATTCTATTACCGTTTTTATTCGATGTGATGCCATATTCCCATTAAGATCATTTTCGAATGGTAAAGGAAGTATATGACATTTGAGAATTGATCGTCGTTGCGGATATTTCCATGTCATACAAGATGCTATATTCTGATTACTAGTTGTTGTGAAGAAAATTTCATTTATGCCAGGTAGTTCATTTGTCGATTGAAATATCCATTTCATAGAACCATTTCTTAAATCATCGACAAATATAATATCATCAGCGATATATTCGATAATTCTTGCTGGTTGAAATATAGATATGGCTACATCGACGATTGTTCGAATTTGATTAATTACTGTAATTAAATAGGCTAGTATATTAAAATCAATTTTCCCAGTTAAGGATGAAAATTCTAGATGAAGTAATGAATATGTTCGATGATGATCAAGTTTTAATGTTGCTTGACATGGATATATCAGTAGATCATTATTAAAACGTGTATTAAAATCATTGACAATCAATGAAAAATGTGTCATACGCACGTGTCGATCATAATGTAATGTAAAATGAATATCAGACAATGATAAACATAAGCGTTCATCCCATGTCAATGATACTTTTGATGTTGATACTTTAACTTTTCGTATACGAGACACAACCGATTGACCATCGACAGCTGTTGTACTTGTAGGTTTATAATGTTCAACAATAATATCTAAATCAAAGAATCATGAAATCATTGATTCGTTTCTTACGTCAGAGTTCAATTCGATCGTCTTTCATCATAGTTGAAAAATATAATATTTAATAGTGATTGTGTCATCTGCAGAGATAATGTGTTTTAAAATTTTTAAGAAATTAGAAACTATTGAAACTCGAGTCATGCAAAATTAATTCTTTTCTGCTACGACTCTGAACATGTAGTTTTCATTGAAAAATGCAATTGCTTCGCAATTCGCTCATAGACATTTGATCCAAGCATTTTCTCTTCATTGTATCCAACATAAAAAAGTTCACATATTCACTTAAATAGCGAAAATTGTTTCTAGGAACGAGTAGAAAATAATATGACGTTCATAATATTTTCCAAATCCAAGATTTGTAAAAAAAGACCTAGTCTAATTTTTCATTACTCAGAAGTTAACTACTGAATTCAATTGAAATTTTCATTCTAGGATAGCTCAGACTAGAAGAATTGATAATTTCCTTTTCAACTATAACATTGATTGAGACCTGTAAATCTAGAGTAACAAACGCTTTGACTTAATATATATTAAAATCTTCTAATTTGAATACGTTATGATTGAATCTCATAGAAATGCTATTCTTTTATTTTTCATATATGAAAACTAGAACAGATAATCATTGTCAGCATTACGATTTAACCTAAACATCTAGAGTCATTCTGTCTAATACACATGTACAAATGAACAGGAAATTGAATTGGAATAGTACTGTCATGATATTTGTCGAAAACTATTAATTTCAACTGACCTATTACTATAAGATAATTAGTACTGCTGTCAGAGTCATTCTTGCATTGATGTCATGAATTTCGAACATCTTCTATAGCCTATTTAAAATCACTAAATACTCTCAATATAAAAACTTAATCTAGTTCTAGCATGCCAACTATAAATCTTATAATATCAATAAACATTACTTTGTAAATAGTGAAAAATATCCGTTTGCTTTTATAATTGAATCATTCTTTCTTTCAATTAGTTTTTATTGTATTTTTATGGTACGTATTCAAGTTATATTCTGCAATGAGATACATACTCGCTTTCTCGATAAGAAATCCAATGAATGGAGCTGTTGAAGCCTTGTTATCATTTGATTTGGTAATCTAGAATAATATGAATTCAATTAATATTCAATCAAGAGGATGTTCATTCCTACTTTATATTGTAAACTGATCCTATCTAATTCAATACCAGCAAATAGAAGCGGTGTTGGAGTATGACTGATATTACTTGCTGTTAGTAGATTCTGTTCTTCTACTCGACTTTCTTGATTTGTTTGTTGATTATCAGATATAACATTAGAACTAGCATCGTCTGCTGGAAAGTCATCTTCAGCGAACAGTGTTGTTACTGATGGTACATATGACCATGCCCACGACACCCAACCTGTCTGAGAACCATTCGTGCTAATTGTTGTATCTGTCAATGAATTTTCTATCTCAGGCAAAGATGGTGACGACACTATTGGCATTGTTGACATAGGTAGAGAATACATCGATTGAGATGATTTAGGCGATAACAATTTTTTCGGTTCTTTTGGTAAACTTGTTTCATTTAAATTGATTTGTTGATTAATAAGTAAAACAATTATTTCTGTTAAACGCATTATCATCGATAATTGATTATCAACTATTGATACTTCTATATTAGCACAATTGAAACTTAAACGTGTTTGTATTGGTTTCGTATTCAATTGTTGATAGACATTAGAATAGAACATTTGTATACGACATTCGAATGAACAACGTGACAATAATGGTACTTCGTAACGATGCACTTTACCGGTACTATCACGTTTGTCTAAACATAATGTTAAATCAGGTAATGTTATTAAACGTCGTAATGATAAATCTTGTTGTGATAATTCAATGAATGATTTCAACCAATTTTGATTAACAGCATAACATTCAGCTGTACGAGATGATAAAGATATAACAATATCTTCTTCAACAAATTTGATTATTAAATTATTAACAATAATATGTACATTATTAAGAATACGCGCAAGTACCGTTTGAACATAATTCGATTGTTCAGGTGTTGTTGGTTGCTGTTGTTGAATGAGTATGTGATCCAATTGGAGATCATCGTCGACAGACGATGAATTATCATTCGTCGATGAAAGTTCTTTATTTAGAACAATAACAAGTTCAATTTGATTGATTGTGACAACAATCGGTTCAGAATTTATTCTAATCCATGGAATCTATAACAGATAGGAAAAAGAAAAAATGATTAGAGAACAAAAACTAGAATAATCTTCGTATCAATCAAAATAAACTTACATGAATACGTAGCTCATGAATAATACCACTTTGAAAAATAATAGGAAGTGTTGGAACTAATTTTTGTATATTGGCTAAACGTAATTCGAGATTATAAAAAACAACATCACCACCCCACAACGATAATTGAAAATCTTCACGTCGTAATTTTACATATTGATCAATGTAAGATAGAAGCCATGGGGTTATGTATGATTCAAGTTTGAACATGTTGCATAAACAAATTTAACATCTAAAAGATGAATTATTTTGAATTAATAGTCATTTATTATCTGACAAATTGAAGTCAACGAATAGAATCTGTACCCTGGAACAAATCTACTAATCCTTAATAAAACATTTTTATCTCAACAACAAAATCATCAATTATTTCTCTTCACT
The DNA here is from genome assembly GCA_900239685.1 of Rotaria macrura. NCBI lineage: Eukaryota > Metazoa > Rotifera > Eurotatoria > Philodinida > Philodinidae > Rotaria > Rotaria macrura. The sequence goes on from OENT01000974.1 coordinate 23,054, forward strand.
TAATCAGCTTTATGACTTGAGACACTACTAGAAAAGAAAATATCGTTGCAGAATGAGACTTTTAATAAAAATTTTAACATGGACTTACAAAAAAAGAAGGTTAAGTTTTTCTTCCACTACATAGTTTTACATGATCGTTCAACAATGATTCTTATATGAAAAGATTCGTATTGGCTTGGGTATCTGTTCTTTTGATATGAAAAATATGATTCTTCTTACTATGCTATGAATGGTTTATTTGATTAAAAACAAATACCCAGTAATACTCAACAAGCTAGCTTTTCTATCCAACATAAAACATGAAGGGCAGAAAAAACGTACGGCAAATGTATTAGACAGTGAAAACTACGTTCTGTTTTATTATTTTGATTTCATTGAAGTGCTTGAAACTATCTCGACAGTTAAATTTTTAATGGATCTATTTTCTTGATCGTACGCTGTATTCTTAATTTTTTGTTAATCTTTCGTAACAATCACTGGAGAATGATTCACACTCAAGTATCAATCCTAATCAAAGGCGCTATCATCACTACATCTTATAATCATTCTATCAGTAGAACTGGTACGAATGATTGTATAAGATTCTAATTCATCGAATTAAACTAATAAGAAATTTGTTGAAATTCTAGCATCAGATCCAATTCATTTTTTGTTTTCTATTCTAATCAATTAAAAATTGAAGGAAAAGAGTTTTCATTTAATGAACACCGAACGTCCTAATAAGAACTATAAATAAAACGCAAGAAAATAAATTTAAAAAAATTTTGAACCTATAGTATCTCATCGTTCATTAGCAAAGATAAACTATGTCACTTATACACTTTAAATAAATTGAATAATACATAGTCAGTCATTGGATTCAATGTCAAACACCAGAAAAAACTTTTTTGAAGAGAGAAACAAAATAAATACAGAGAGTAGAAATTCTTTGATTATTTGCTTTGAAAGAAATGGAAATGATTTCACGGTAAATATGAACTCATACAGATGCAAAAATAGTGTCTGCATAAGTTTATATAATCATATCATTAAGAACATCAATAGTGTGAACCTGCCTTACATCATATAAATGAAATTATCTCAAGGCCATCGACATGGAGTAACACAGAATGATTTGTCGATCACTAGGCAATAATTATTCTTTTTTGAAATATACTCATTGAAATTTTATACATGACAGAAATTCTATTGGCAATAAATACGTCCAATCAAATTTGGCTTCTTAAGTCTTTATGCCGATGTTATATGCTAAACTCCCATCTATTTGTAGACACAAACAAATAAAATGTGAACAATAATTGTCAAGTTTAGAATTTTCACTACAAATAGATTTTTTTCTCAAAAGGATAAACATATATGTTGAGTTTAGAAAAAAAAATTGTTGACTTCAAATACAAATAATGCGTAGAGGTTAACATAACAAATCATTTCAATATGCCGACAATTCCTTTTTTTTCTCTCTATCGCTTGCGTCTTTTTTGTCTGTATTTGAAAATTATATATATATATATATACACATTAATAGCATTGAATTTGTTAGTTATTAGATTGAAACTATTTTATCGAAAAAGCAAACGTTATGAGCCACTTATTTAATTTACCATTCACATTTTCAAATAATCCTCAGACATTAAAAACTTTACTGCAGCATAGAAAAAATATAGCTTCGAATTCAAGTGAAGATAAATGGTCTGAAAAAGCAATCAAAGGTTTAATCAAACGCTTAACTAAATCGTCTATGATTGATGATTTACAAGTAGCATTAGAAACTCAAAGCTTACATTCACGTTGCGTTACAATACCAAGGTAAATTTTACTTCGTTATAACATGACGTTATTCGTCTATGTGTTTTCTTTGTTTAAAGAGAAGCACAAAGCAAATTAGTTGAACCAAATCCATCACAAAGCGTTCGAAAAGCCTTCCATGATGTTACACCTGTCGTAGCTTTTTGTCGTATATGGCGGTGGCCAGACTTGAATACACATTTGGAATTGCGACCAACGGACTCCTGTGTGTATGCATTTCAACATGAAAAAGATCAAATCTGTGTCAATCCTTATCATTATGAACGAGTTGTTGCTCCACGTAACGATCTCTGATGATTATTAGTAATCGAATTTCTCGTTTCTTTCTATTTTGCTATTCTAGTTATTCCACCAGTTATTGTACCCGTTTGTGATCGCGCTGTGTTCGATTCAACAACAAGCGAACGTATGCAAATACAACCAGATTCAACTGTTCCAATGGATTGTAATTGATAGAAAATACATAGACAAAAGTTCGAACAAATACGAATAGTTTTTCAAGTACTTAAATTATCACATGTTGTTTTTCTTTTTGATCATGTGCTCTTCAGTAGTTAACCATTAACTTTGAAAATCGTCCTTCGAATTCAAAGTATACGACAGTAGTAACAATGGATCCCGAGCCTCAAATACTAATACTTGAAAGAGAATTTCAGCAGAGGCTTGAAAAAATATGCTAGCATTCATTCGACACTAGTTCATATGAAAATAATAAGATCACTTCGAACTTGTTTTGACATTCTTTTTTCAATTATATGTAGACAATTTACAGAAGCCTCAAATGTGATGATAACTTTAAAATCTTAAGACTTTCTAGACTTTTTTTCGATCAGTTTGAATCAATGAACAACTGTCACATTCATATCATTTTACTTGAAAAAGACACAAGAAAAATTGATGCATTGAAAATTTTCAATCTATACGAGATTCGTTTGGTTCTTAAGTAATCTGCGTGATTCAGTAGTTACACTCAATGCTTTTCATCGAAGTAGTTTAATCTATCAATTCTCCAAGAGAATCCGTAGAGTTTGAGAAGTACTTTAAAAACATCCCTGTTATTAGTTTTTTTTTTTAGGAAAATTTTAATAACGCAGCTAGTTTATATTCATCTCTAACACTAAATTCATTAAGGATCAGAACTTTCGCCACAGTTCTACCTGATGACTTTATAAGCTTCTTTAACATCATAGATAATTCACAGATGATGGAGTCAAGTATAAATTGTTTTCCGTCTAGGTCAATGTGTACTTGAAGAATGAGTTTATTCCTATTCCTCTCTGTCTCTCAGCTTTTTACGCTCCATTAACATGAACCTCGTAGCTATCATATTTCGCATTAGTAGATTGATTCACTATGAAATTGTAGTTATTAGTATTTCACGGAAGTGATAGTAGTACGACGTCTTCAACTCTTGAAGATTCTAGATAATGATAGCCAGAGTATAAATACTCAGTAGTTGATATAAATTATCTGTTTTTTTCCGGATTTGATGATGTTCAAGGATTGTGCAGACGTTATTTAACAAAAGAAGATTCTATTTTTATTGCAGTATTGAAACTAGATCTTTATCTATAATCTAAGTTCTTGACAAAGGCATTTAAACTTAGATCTATCTAGTAGCTGATTCGAACTTTCTATAGAGATCAATAAAGAAAAACTCAATCGTATAACTAGTTCAATTGTTTATAAGCTATTTTTGTATTTATGTTCGAACTTTTGAAATGTCTTGTGCATCGAAAAGTAAATATACAAGTTGGTTTTGGCTTTTTTGTTTTGTTTCAGTTGCTACATCACCAAATGATCAACAACGTACAGCTGTGAATAGTCCAGCAAGTGTACAAGACAATTATGAAGCAATGACACCAACACAAGCATCCGTGAATCAACAACAAGTTGCAGCAACAAATTTCAATGGTATGAATTAATATTTGCAAAATTACATAACGAATGTAATTATCATTCTCTTTGTTTTTGTTTGATTTTCAATAAGGTGTTCAAACAGCATCGATTGCATATGCTGAAACACCGTTTTGGTGTTCAATACTTTACTACGAATTGAATCAACGTGTTGGTGAAACATTTCATGCCTCACTAAACTCCCTTGTTATTGACGGTTTTTGTGATCCGAATGCATCCGATCGTTTTTGTCTCGGCTCGCTAACTAACGTAAATCGTAGCCGAGAAAGTGAAGTTTGTCGAAGTATGATTGGCCATGGTGTTCGACTATATTATATTGGTGGAGAAGTATTTGCTGAATGTTTATCCGATACACCTATATTTGTTCAAAGTCCAAGTTGCAATCAACGTTTTCAATGGCATCCAGCAACTGTTTGTAAAATACCACCACGTATGTAGTTTCGTTTGGAAATATGAAGATTTTCATTTTCCAACTAAGTGATGATTTTATAGAATTTTAGGACTAAATTTTGAGAATTTTGATCATATCGCTAATCATTTCCCATTAACTTCTATGGTATAGAGTGCAAGAAGCAAAAGAATATTTTACTACGAGTGCGAAATCTGACGGATTTTCTTAAATTTGTTCGGTTCAAGACGGAAATTTTCGATTAGAAATTTAACATAGTTTTCATAGTATTTTTTCCCCCACATACATCTATTTTACTTGTCGCAAAAATAAGATAGGAAATATAAAAAAAACAGTAGGAGCAGTTTTTGCGGTTGTTTTTTTCTTTTGACAAATGTAAACTCTTCGTGACCTCAACGGATTCATATTACTGGAAGGCAATGAGAAAAGCCTATTGCTGCTGTTAATAAATTGAGACACCCATGAGATGACAAACTTTCTTAATGAAGTACATCTATTCTTATCATTATTTTTTATGATGAGAGTTTTTCGTTAGGTAATTGATTCGAACGGAATTACAAAGTGCTCACATCGGTAAAGTTGTTTATTACAAGTACCATATCTAGTGTGCTCTTTATAGTATGTAGAATTACAAATGAGCACACATCATAGATTAAAATTAAAGATTCATCATTTGCTTTTATTTTGACTGTCAAATAACAATGTATTTCAGATTGACAGAATAACATCAGAATTTTTTCGATACGATCGATAATGTTTCAAATATAGCATATTTTTTATTTTTCAAAAACCATGAACCTTGTCGCAGTTCTTTTTTCCTTGTCAGGATGACATAGAATCTGATTGTACATGTCGATATTCTTTTGAATGTTCTAATAGAAAAAAATGAGCGCAAGGATTTCGCCTACGGTAGTTTGAATTCTACAACGAACATTAATAAGTTAATAGATTAGGTTAAAACTATGCACTACATGATTGTTACATTTTGATGTTTTTTTCAAGTACACATAACAGCTTATTGTTCTACGTTTGTGTAGCAAATGAATGAAGTCGCTTCATTTGTACATCATCGGTAGACAAAGACTAAATTCATGAAAGCCAGATTTAATAAAAAAATTGAATCGTGAATTTGTTTTTATTATTCAAAAAATTAAATCAATAACAGTTTTATTCTGTAAGTCGGATGTTTACAAATAGCATGTCATGCCATTTTTTCGACCATCTAAACTTGCTTTGCATCTATGTCAAGTTTATCATATTTTTTCAATAATACTCAATTTAGTAGAATTATATTTTCTTTGCATGAAAGAGTGCTTCTTATAAAAAAAAATTTTGTTTTGAGTCATGAGATATTTGTTTCGTCGTCTAGTAAGTATTTGCTAATCTCACCCAGACTTCTTGTCTATGATCTCATTCAATTATTGAACGTTATATACATATATTTTTCAATCACAAGGATTTCTTATATTCGACGACGAAGTTGATTATATCAATTAAGTTCGATAGATTTTTAAATGTTATACATGATGCGAGTAATTTATCGTTTTCTAAATAAGATAAATTTTCTAGTTATAATATCTCAATTAGATTGAACTTGGATGATAAAAAGCAATTTCATTCATAAGAATTTTTGATGAAAATACGTTTCGTTAAGAAAACTATAATCATCACTAGATTTTAATTATACATGTGATTATCATGTGGAATTCAACTAAAGATTGATGTGAATGCAGAGGCGACAAAAATAATATTTATTTGCGTCAAACGTACCATACTGTCAGCAGGTGTCTCGTTAATGATATGTTGAGCACCAAATGTAGTTCTATGTCATGTGAGAAAAAGGATGTTTTGTCGCCTCGTCGTTAACAATATCAGATATGATTAGCAGAAAGGAAGTTCTTACTTTTATTTTTTAAAAACTTTGCTAAAATCATATGTACAATAGAAAAAGCGCTCGCCGATAAGAACAAAATTCTTTTTAATCAAACGATGAATTTAGAAGAATCCAATGTTTGACTTAGAATAGTGTTGTAATCATGAGTATAAACAGACAGATCAATCCATGGGGTCGGGAAATTTTTCTGATCAGTAGAAACTATCTTCTCATGAATCTCAGATAATTCAAATTCAATTAACTTTCGAAATTTATCCCGACTAAAATAAAATTATACATCACTTTGCTTATTTTCTAGTCGCTGTATAAATAAAGAATTCCGATTAATATTCAATTCAATAAGCAAAGATTTCCATCATGCAAATAGTCTAGACGAAAACACAGTATTATACTCATAAGTATTATTAGCTTCATCAATTAGAATTCTTCGAATGTCTAATGACATTTCTTTTAAAAATTATCAACCGGATATAATCATGAATATTTCTGTTAACATAGGCGTATATTCACAACGTCGACCGAGTTTATATAATCTAGAAATTTTAAATCTTAATTTGATCTTAAAAAATCTATAAAAGTTCTTTTATTTCTATTTGATCAATCCATGGTAGCACTTAAATCGACAGGCTTGTCTAAATTCATTATCATTACATAGTTTTATGAAGAGAAACAAAGTCTATCATCGTTTCCTGAATCATGCATTACTAATAAATCTTTTCATTAAGACACTTGAGTTCTTTTTTAATGCAACTCTATCCTATAGCCATCGAAGTTGAGTGATTAAGATATTGCAAGTGAGAATGTCGATAATAGAATAGAATTGAATGGAAATGTTTTTGTTTTTCTTCTAGGCTGTAATCTAAAAATATTCAGTAATACAGAGTTTGCTCAATTGTTAGGAGAAACAATTCAATTTGGTTATGAAGCTGTATTCAATTTAACACGAATATGTGCTATTCGTATGAGTTTTGTAAAGGGTTGGGGTGAAGAATATCGGTAACGTTCCATAGTTTTTCTCTTATGTTGTATTTTAATGATCTCCTTTCTAGTCGACGTACTATCATGAGTACGCCATGTTGGGTAGAAATTCATCTTAATGGTCCAATGCAATGGCTTGATAATGTTCTACAACAATTACCAGCACCTGGTAGTATGTCCAGTAAATGAATATGAACGAAGAAAAAAAAATGAAATGGAAAATAAAAATAAAATCTTCTGTCAGATATAATGACAATATCATAATTGTATTTGTTGTCCGCTTTTTAGTGTTGTATTTGTTTGTTTCATTCATTTATTTATCATTAAAGAATTTTTTTTTGTGTATATATATATATATCAAAACACTAACATTATTCAAAATGATATTTCTTTCTAGATTTGGTTCTTGTTTATTTTCCATCAAGAAACAAACAGAATATCTTTAGAATGGTTAATGTACCAAAAACGCGTCGTACATTTTGCAAAGGAAAAAATTGCAAAAAACATACTTTACATAAAGTATCACAATACAAAAAAGGTAAAGACAGTGTTCATGTTCAAGGCAAACGACGTTATGATATGAAACAAAAAGGTTATGGTGGACAAAAAAAACCTGTCTTTCATAAGAAAGCTAAAACAACAAAGAAAATTGTCTTACGTATGGAATGTACCGAATGTAAATTCAAAAAACAATTAGCTATTAAACGAACAAAACATTTCGAATTGGGTGCAGAAAAAAAGAAGAAAAATCAAGTCATCAACTATTAATAATATTCAACAATACAAAATTATATTACTGCAGCATCGAATGTTTTGTTTCGATCATATATTTCTTTTTGTTTTTATTGTTGATAAACAAGAAACGATAAACGAATTTGTAATATCTTGATTCGTGTTAAGAAAATAAATATTTCACAAGAAAAGAATATTGATATATGTTTCGGTTTTAGATGCGCTTTTAATGTGGTGTGATCCACCGTCAGTAACATCGGCTGATATCCTACAGCCGACACAGGCGAATTGGACAATGCCTTTCTCATCATCACTGACCGATAAACAACAATTGTCATTTATGTATCAACCTGGTGTTGGTTTATATGATAAAAAAATTGAACTTGATCAAGATTTACGCATAACATCAACAACAGCTGATGTTGATGAACGAATACAAGTAATAATTTTTCTATTTCTTAGCGATTCATTTTCGTTTTTTGATTATCGAATTCTCGATATTAGAATATTGTTGATTGTCAGTAGTTTAATGAAAATCTTTATACATAAACTGTGCTAAATTCCAAACATATATATTGATGAGCCTATAATTCAAACGCTAACGACATCGGAAAGAAAATGTCATGTGTTACAATTGACTCAGCAAAAATTCTATGCAACTACTTTCATTTTCATTACGTATCGTTATGTCGTTCAAGATTGCGCGCAATACAATACAGTGAGCATTATCAAATTCACAAGAAAACATTTTTCCGATGTTGTTTTTCTATCTACAATTAATTACTCAATTGGATTCAAAGAAAAATTGTAATAACGAGAGAATCGTTTTTTTAAATGATCTAGATTAATAGAGCATTTGTGTTTCTGCAATTTGACGTAAAATTTTGTATTTAAAAAGAAGATAAATAGACTACGTTCAAGAAGAGAAAATTCCAATTTTTGAATGCAATCGTTACAATAAATAACACTTTCTACCGTATGCATACATACTGTACACCCTTTCGATGAAGAAATATCTCGTTATTTTTTAATTTCAGATTGAACTTTAGGAATGCGATTTCTCTACCATAATGTAGACGGATCTAAGTAGGAATTCAGCTACATGGGAATCTCATATAAGAATACCATTGACTATCTGTAGACGAAAAATTCCTTCCATAGATAAAAATACGATGATTGTAATTATGATTGTTGATCGATTTCGAAGTTTTACAATTGCAAATAAAATTTATCGCGGAAGCTTATATGCATACAAATAGTCTACCCTAATTATTCGACCATGAACAGACAACAGGTGATAGACTGAATGATACAATCAAACAACCTCTGAATAGATTTTGTAAACAAGCTGAAGGTAAAATCCTCTCCGTTGATCAAAACAGAAAATTTTATCGTAACTATAGAATAAAATTTTTTGCATCCATAATCACGTCTGAAGAACAAATAGCAATAAAAATCATTATTTACCAAATACTGTCTCTGTTCATCCTTGCTTTTGAGAATAGATTTACGATTTATTGTTGTTATAGAAAGATACTCTACATTGCTAGCGGCATAAAAACGTTGATTTTTATTACACTAGCGTTCTCAAGCATCTGTCTGCTACAGAAAAATCTTTCTTAAAATAAAACTTTCAAATCCATCTTACTTATGACCTTGAAATAAGTGGCATACTTGAGTCGAGACGTTCGAGTCAAGTGTTGCATCACACGTACTACTCTTATCAATAGGAGAGGTCAATTATAACTGCTATCATTTGAAAGCACTTAACTATACATTTCAAAATTCGGCGTAGTGTATGATTTTTCTGCTTTCAATTACATGCATATGCCTATGATAATGAGCATGTTTTATTGTGAAATATCATATTAAAAAGAAAAGCGTGTTTTTCCTCGATATGCTTTTATTTTAGTCGTTTGAACTTTCTCCATCATCATCGACGTTTACATCAGATGTTGATCATCGTTGGTCATCATCATCATCCATTGAATCATCGTCCCCGAATACAAAACCAACTAATTTATATAAATCATATTTAAGACGACAAAATGAACAAGATTCATTACCCATTCGACAAAATTTATTTTCATCAGACGATATTTTGTCAGATAAAACAAAGCAAACTTCGTCAACAAATAATACAAATCATCATATTATATCTATTGATGTTAATATACAAACCAAGTAATATGATTGTTCTTGTGTTTACTTTGAAAAACAAAGAAGTTATTCAATATTATTGCTTCTTTTTTTAACTTCAAGTCAAGAGAATAATCAGAAACGTAAATATGATCAAAATTTATATTCTAAGAAAAAACTTCGTCATTCTTCATCATCAATAATACAACGTCATTCATCGACTGATGATCAACAACAATACGAATCCCTTTCAAAATCTATTCCGCGTAAGAATATATTTCTTTCGTAGAAAAACAAAAAACAACCCGTTTTGTTATTGTTTTCAATTAGCTAATTCAATCGATGAAAATTTTGAAATTGAAAAAAATCTACTTGATGAAAAAATTAATCATCAAAACACGAAGGTAATAGCAACATTAGATAAACAAGAGCAATCAAATGTCAATGAAAGAATACAAAAGCAATCAATTACATCAATTATAAAAAGTAAGTAGAATTGAGCATCATTCTCGACCGACGTACCCAAAAGACATAGGAAAGAAAATAATTTTTTCTGTTTTTCACCTTTTGTATGTTGCGTGGGCTCTTATTTTTCATAGTATCATCCAATAGACTATTGTTTTTTGGAATCATCAAGAGGAACAAAGTCATGAAAACAAGATAATCTTTGAGCTTTGCAAGGGATTTTTTCTATTTATGAAGGTTTCTTTTCTAAAAAAAGAACATTCTTACTTGTCTATCCATAAAATTCATTCGAATGCAAGATGTAAAACTCCATAAAAGATTAATTTTTGGATGCATATTTTATAAGAAAATATTTCTTTACTTTCAAGAGAAGGCTTCATCTTCTTGATTACAGTGTAACTGTTGATTCAAAAGCAAAATATATCTTCAATCTAGTCGGCGACAGTTAATTTTCATTAAATGCAATCTTTTCTTTTATAAGTAGTGAATAATATGCTCGAAGGGGATTCTTTTCTTGGAAAAAAATGAATCAATCAATTTTTTTCCTTCCGTTTAGACTAGTATAATATGAGTTTTACATACTATTTTCATATAACCTTGAGTGTAGAATTGTATATTTGTACTTTAAGTTAAAACTAAACCAGTGTAATTTGTAATAAGAACGATAAAAGAAAATATTTTTGTTTCTTTTTTTCTATAGATATTCCTATGGTAAAAAAACCATCGATAGAAAATCAAAAATCAGAACAAATTACAAATGAAAAAGAAGTACCTACGGTTTCCACACAAGGCTTACTTCTCTGTCCAAAACAAGAGCCATTAAAAAAGAAAAAGAAAAAGAAAATCGCATCAACGATTATTTCAAATACGTATGTTTTCAATGAATGTTTCAAGTAAGAAAACAAAAAACATAATTCTATTTTAGTGAATCACTTGATGATGATTCTGTACTTGATTCAATTCTATTCAATGAAATGCAATCTGTTCAACAGCAATGGCAACAATTTCTTATTCTAACTATGGAAAAAGAACTGCATATAAATCCATCTGATGGAAAAAAGAAACATAAAATAAATAGATTTAATCGTACCAATGAATTCCTATTATCCTACGATGATTTGTATGATTTCGAAGGAATGAAACATTGGCATCCAGCATCTAGGTGAATCAGTGTATAAATTTTGTATATTTTTGAGTCCGCGATTTTGTTTTTGTTTTTTTTTACAAAAAAATAAAAATATTATATATATATATATATACGTGTATATAAAACGGTTAATGACGAAAAGATAATGATTTAAATCTTCTAGATAATAAATACAACGATGTCAATTGCTTCTCCTACAACAACAACAACGATGAATCCTAATCCATCACCATCATCAAATCCTTTAACAACACTTCTACATTCAATAACGAAAAAACGTTCAATATCACCAATCGTTCAACGTTTTGTTAATTTATGTATAAATCAAAATAAACAAAATGACATAACATCATTACCATCATCAAATGTAAATGAACATACAGAAAAAATGATACGAAATTTAATTAAAAAATTAACAAAATTAAAAAAAACTGGTTCAATTGATGAACTAGAAACAGCTATTTTACATAAAGATTCAAGAACTAAATGTGTAACAATACCAAGGTAAATACTTTAAGTGCTTACTTCTCTTTTGTGTTGCAACAAATCGAAAGCCTTGAGGTTTGTTCTCGATCAAGATTTGATACTTGGATTTTGGTCTAAGTTTAGTCTTGTATTACCCAAATATGATGAGAATTATTAAGATAAAGTCTCAGAAGCGTGAAAAGATTCTTAGGTTTAATAAATTGATACGAAATGACTGCGATTTGGTATCGCGATGTAGTCTCAATGCAACGGGACTACAGAACTAGGGTCGTACTAGATCGAAACCAAATCTGTAAGGTATTGAAATCCAAGCCCAAGTCTTAATCGGAAAGATTTGGTGGCAAATCCCAAATCTATTCAAGATTTGTTGCATCCCTTCTTCTCTTTATAGATAAAATGCATAACAAAGAAATCATTTTAATGTTTTTCTTTTCCGATGAAATATAGATCTCTTGATGTTCCACCAAATCAATCATCGAAATCGAATTCTGTTGTTATCTATTGTCGTCTATGGCGTTGGCCAGATTTATCAAATCAAACTGAACTCAAACCAGTTGATTATTGTCCAAATGCATTTCATTACTCTCGAGATGATATTTGTATTAATCCATTTCATTATGAACGTGTACCAGGTAATGATTTTAATCAATTTTCTCTTATGCATCTATCTATCTATCTATCTATCTATCTATATATATATAACATCGGTACTTGTTTTTTGTTCAGCTAAATATTCTGTCTATGTTCCACATTTACCACCGGAAGCTTTTCGTGATATGCCTGACTTACGTTCAAGCTCAACAAATGATATTTTACCAAATCAGATACCAGAAAATACAACGTATCAAACGACTATTGACCAACAGCAATCACCACCATCATATCAATTATCACCTGGAAGTATCAGTTCACAAGGTAAATCAATAGAATGATCCTTAAACAAAATGTTATGCCTTGAAACAATAGTCTAGTGAATGAAAAATACAATCTAAAGGAACAACTAACGAAGAAGGAAATAGTTCCAATTTTTAAATCACTGTTCGAATAAATTTACTTGATATGTTATTGATATTTTCACAGATATAAAATTCTTATTATTTATGCTAAGATTCCGATGAGAATATGTTCCATCGGATTTAAAGTTTTAACTAGGTTTGAATGATTATGAGATAACATACGACGTACGAAATTTTCAGCTTCACATAATAATACTAGAAATATCGTTGTTCGAATTATTTTTCAAGTAGAAATCCATTTAAATACTTTTACAATTCAGTAAAAAACGATTAGTAAATTTATTAGAGAAATCTGTTCCTATCAGTTCAAAAAAAAATTCTTTCTCTACAAAAATATGCATACATCTCAATCATTCAGACGCTATTCTTTAAATAATTCTTTTCATGCAATGAGCTATTTTGAAAACTCTTCATGAAGAAATCATTTTTTTCATTGAATTCAGATTCTCTTCTTTCACCTCCTGGAACAACTCATAATGATGAAAATAATCACAGTTTACTTGACACTCGAATGGATATTGAACTTGCTCCACCAACATTAACTGATACAAATCCAACCTATACTCAACAACATAGACAATCTCAACCACTACCACAACAACAACAACAACAGCAGCAGCAACAACAACAGCAATCTATATCAACAATATCTCCTCATCCATGTCAATATTCCATAACGAATGGTGAACAAGTTCCATTTGAAGAACCACATGAGTGGTGTCTCATATCATATTATGAAATGTCAGCACGTGTTGGCGAACAATTTCATGCAACACAACCACAAGTTATTATTGATGGTTTTACTGATCCATCGAATGCTGAACGCTTTTGTTTGGGTGGTTTAACCAATGTTCATCGAACATTTGAAATCGACAAAGCTCGACGTCATATTGGACGTGGTGTCAAACTATTTCATATACGTGGAAATGTTTTTGCTGAATGTATATCCGATAATGCTGTTTTTGTTCAAAGTCCAATAGCCAATCGAAGATTATCGTGGCATCCAGCAACTGTTTGCAAAATTCCACCAAGTAAGGATAATAAAATGTTTCTTTTCTCGAACATATGATCTCAAAATTAAATCATTTTCTTGTTTTCATTTATTAGAAGTTCGACTGAAAATTTTCGATAGTGATGATTTTACACAAATACTTAGCAGTGCTGTTCATGAAAGCTATGAAGCTGTTTATAATCTTATGAGAATGTGCATCATTCGAATGAGTTTTGTTAAAGGATGGGGTGTTGAATATAGGTGAGCTATTCATTTCTTTTTGCAATTATGAATATTTATTCTATATGTATTTCAAACTGAATAGACGTCAAGCAGTAACATGTACACCATGTTGGGTAGAAATACATTTAGAAGGTCCATTGAAATGGCTTGATACGGTTCTTTCGACAATGCGTGGTCCAACACAATCGATTACTAGTGTTTCATGAGAACAAACGATAATGTTTCTTTGCTTTTTAGCTCTCTGTTCATATTTATACTCTGGATTATTATGATAAACAACTCGCAAAAACAAAAGAAATTAATTAATTAATAAAATTAAAAAACCGGTTCTTTTTGCCAACTAAGATTTGTCTCTTTATTGTATGTCACGTTCTTTTCCTTTTGTTTTCATATGTAACTATTTCATACTGGTCAAGAAAAGCAAAGACACGCCTGTTGTTGTTACTGGTGTTTTAGCATCTAAACTTGGTTACTATTATTATTATTTTTCCTCGTTTTTTTTTCTGCACTGTATATATACATATATAAATAAAAAAAAGACATAAAAAAATTCTGTTTTATTTTCTTTCGTAGGCTATAAACTTTTGTTCAGAAGAAAAATCTTCATAATGATGTCATAAGAATTCTAAAGCTTAAATAGCACGACAAGAAGGCACTTTTCAATGTTAAATTTTTGATTGACTTTGATGCAGCTGATCATCATGAGACTTTGACACATGAGATTAAAGATCAAGAGTCAAATAACATCTTTCGGCTAATCAGATAGTTGAAATAATGTCATGGTTTTGATCTTGCGATTATTTCTTTGCATTTTTTTTTCATTCATCGTATGATCATCGCAGATTGTTTGACTTGGTAAACAATGGATATCTTGCAAACTAATATTTGATAATAATGAGTAACATTTGTTGTGTTCTTTTATGATGTTGTGCGTTAAAGACAAATAATCAAGATAGAATGATAATATTAAAGATTTAAATAAAATTGCAATGTATATTCATAGAATCGGAATTACGACGCATGTGAAATATTACAAAGTGAATGTGTCATGAATACATGTTCACCTAATCGTGCTAATATTTATAAATTCATTAATTACATCCAAATCTTGTCTGAAGACATGTGTTTAATGAGCAACGGAAATTCTATTGATGTAACAACTTCATCTTGTTAACTGTCAATTTTAAATTTTAAATTAGATGTTTTCTAATCGATGATTACGAACTATATATAGACTACATTCTTGTTTTTATGGAAATTTCACGTAGATTACAACGAAAAAATAGTTTATGATTTACTTTTTATATAATTTTATTTTTACCTTCATTTAAAGAAATCAGATTCAATCATAACAAGTACTTGATAGTTATTATATGAAATTTGTTTGTTAGAAGTAGAATTCTACTTTAGATTAGATTATTACAGTAACATATCAATGGCGAAACGGCTTGATGTTCTTATTTTTGGTGCAACTGGTTATACTGGTCAATACGTTATTGAAGAAATGGCAAAAAAAGCACAACAATTCGGTTTTAAATGGGGCGTAGCTGGACGAACAGCTAGCAAATTGAAAGAAGTTCTTCAACAAGCTTCCAATGCGACAGGTGTCTATCATAAATGAGAACATTTTTCTCATTGAAAAATCACTCTTACGTGCAGACGACATACATGAAATGAAAAATGAAATGATGATAAAGATTTCTACAACTTGCTTTTATTTAAATATCAATATCTAAGAGTTTAAACTAATGTAGGATACGTCGACAAAGAGTTTAATGAAAATATGTTTATTTGAAACTTTTACAGCATGTTAGTCAAAAATCAATTTATCTAGAGAATGAAATTTTTCTAAAAATGACAATAAGTTTTAAAATGTTAAAAACAATATCATTGTTGAGAACTTTTCCACGTCACTATTAAACGTTTAGTTTGGTGATAGAAACGATAGTAAACCATTATTACTATTCTCTAGGTATTGAAAATTTAAGTTCCAATGTTGATACAGTAATTGCAAATGTTACAAATAGACAATCATTAATCGATATGTGTGCTCATACAAAAGTTGTGATAAATTGCGTTGGACCGGTATGTAAATAGTAACAAAAGAGAACACACAGTTATATTTCTATCGATATCAATTGAATTATGTTTTAGTATCGTCACTATGGTATTCCCGTAGTAGAAGCTTGTCTTGAAGCTCGTACGCATTATATCGATATATGTGGTGAACCACAAGTAAACAGAATAAAAGGAACGTCATCATCATCATAAGAAAATCTTATATTTATTTCTTTTAGTTTCTCGAAACTGTGCAACTGAAATATGATAGTCAAGCTCAAGAATGTCAAATAGCTATTGTTGGTAGTTGTGGTTTCGATTCTCTTATTGCTGACATGGGCGTTGAAGTAATACGACAAGAATGTGAAGAAAATAGTCTCGGTAAAAAAGAATGGATTGAATAGCTATCTAAATACTACTGATCGGCTGTTCTAGATATAGCATTGATTGAAAGTTATTTGACAATAAACTTTCCAACAGTCGAAGTGAATTGAAATAGAAACTAATTAGAAATAATATATTTATCTTTTTTGTTTTCAAGCATGGTTTAATTCATTATGCAACATGGGAATCAGCTGTTTATGGTTTATCTCATGTAAAAGAATTGAAATATCTTCGTCGAAAATTATTTGAACAAAAATTACCCTATTCAAAATATAAAAATGAAAAGTAGTACTTTTCTTTGACAAAGATTTACTTACGTTGAATAATGTCTCTTTCTTTTTCTTCATCAAGAAAATTAATGAATAAAACAACAATTCTTGGAAGAAGCTTTTGGACTGTACCTTTTCCTGGCAGTGATAAATCAGTTGTGCAACGTTCACAATATTATAATTATACAAAATTAAATAAAAAACCAGTAAGATCTCTAAAATCTCGTGATGTTCTATCGTGATCGTTTAGAACTATTTTTTCTTGTGAATATCCTTAAAATATGGGATGTTTATAACAGCAATACGTATTCTTTCAATCTTATGAGACGATATCTTCTAGTGTAAGTGTTCATTGATCAATATAATACTTACAGAATAAGTGAACTTTAAAAGACTCACAGAAGAATGTCTATAAATATTCTAGTTTAGAAGCTAAGATAATTTAATTAAATTTTTCAAACGTTTGATGTTCTCACAATTGCTTAGTGTATATGATTTATTGTTTTTCGATACTCATGAACGACACGCTATTTTGGTCAGTTTTTCAACATTTTTGTACATAACTGACAGACAAAACAATACTTCATTTAATGATTTAAAAGTTAGGAACGTTTTCACAGATTTGATCCCATTTCATCGAAAAACTAAGACTAATAGGCTCTTTCTCCCATTTCATCCACACTTTTTTTTCGTATTTCGTCGACCAATTTTCAGTTTCCCAGTTCATCGAAACTTTCTATTCAATAGTATTTATTTAAAAGAAAATACCTTGATTGGTATTAGTGTTGCAAATTCGATCACGATGATAACCATATTCATCAAGTGATAAGCATTTTCTACCTTCAGTGGTTTCCGTAATCGAAAACATCTTGATTTGAATGCATTTTTTATATCGACAGTACATGCATTTATATTTGTTTTATGGAGACAAAAAAAAAGCAATGGAAATTAACCCGTTATGTTTGTTCTAGTATATTCTACATGATAATCTTATTTTTGACGAAAACTCATGCTCACTAATAGAAATCACTTATATATGCTTTATGTTGATGATAGCATTCATTATAAAACTGTTCGATAGTGTCACCACGATCTACCCAATTTCTTTCTCCAAGAGAATAGTTTTTCATTAATCTTCGAATATCGTTCATGAACAAATGTGTCGATGAAACGGGAATATACTGATTCCACAAAAGTATTGCAATAACGGCTGCATAATAATTGACTGTTTAAAACTCAATTGTTTCTTATTAATTTCTTTTTAAATAATCTCTCATAATAACCAAAAGAAAAAAGGATATCTTCAACTAGAGTTTCAATTTCTGACAAGTAAACAGTGTAACAGTTATATGGAAAAGAAAATGAATGTTATTTTCTAAATTTAACATTCAGAAAAATATCGGTCACTTCTAGTTCTATTGTAAAAAAGAAAAGTTCATCTTATCACCGCTTAAGTTCTATTCTGTCATGACTCATGACTCATATTTAGATTTGAAGTTACCATGATGAGGAGACGAATTTCCCCATGTATTTTGACACGTTAATTCACTATTTCACGTTAATTTCCGTTAAATACGTCAATATTGTATTGTATCGTTTCATAATGTCACACGATTCACAGGAGAAAACTAGTTAAATAAAATCAAAATATCAGCGTAGAAATGAAATACAATACTGTTTAGAGAATAAAAGACTCTACTTTTTTTGTATATAAAGTTGATCATTTTATTTTTAGATTCGTTTCCAACCTTATTGTGAAATATCTTCATTTATATCAGTTATTAAACTTGTTTTCTTTGGTTTCTTTTTTTCATTATTGACTAAATTTAAACTTGGTATTCGATGTTTACTTAAAGTAATCAACAATCAATCAATATATATATATATTGAAAGTCTTTCGAATTGAATCTTTATTTCTAGTATCCACGTTTGTTTTCTGGTGGACTAATAACAATAGAAGGACCGGCACGAGCAGATGTAAGTCGGAAAAGAAGAAAAAACACACTATATATTTTGTTTCTTCCAATGTCCTTTGTTTCTTTTTGCCCGAATAGTGCGAACATGGTTCATTTAAAATGACTTTCCAAACTACTACAGAAGATCATCAGAAATTAATTCATGAATTCATTGGTCCTGACCCAGGATATATTGGAACATCAAAATTATGTATTGCTTGTGCAGTTATGTTACTTAAAGATAATGCTCGTCTTCCAGCCAAGTAAGAAAATGTATTCATTTTTAGTATGTTTATTTCTATTCTTGTTTTCTTTTCCAGAGGTGGTGTTTTTACACCTGCAGCTGCCTTCGGTCGAACTAATCTTATGAATTATTTGGGACAGCAAGGATTTTCGTTTCTTAGAAAATAGATTTCAATTAGATTGATTTTTTTTTGAAATGTAGACGTGCATTTGCAATTAATAGAAATTTCTCACTTGATTTTACGAGAATCAGAAGGCATTCATTTAAACGCGTTTGGTCGTTGCCTAAAATTCATTTTCATTCGTAGTCTTTAGTCATTCCGTAAGTTGTGAGTGATGAGATAAACGAGATTAAGTTTCTAAAATTTTTTTTTCAATAAAAAATCAGTACAATAAATTCATCATAGAAGAATCTAATGTTTAGTTACAAATTTCATCTGCACTGTTTGACACTATTCATTAGAATGCAAGCAATAACAAAAATAATAGTTATAATTATATTCAAAGAAAAATCAATGCAGCAGACAAGAACATCAGATAAGTGATGTGCATAATATGAAAAATAATTAGAATTGAAAATACAAAATAAGATGACGAATCTATAAATATCATGAATATATTAACTTTTTGCCGTCTCATTTGAATATTCTAATTGGAAGTCGTCTTTCAAGCACCTACTGTTCACACCTAGAGATCTTATTATGACTAGAAGAATATTAAAAATACTCGTGTCTGTCAACTTCTTTGTAGAACCGTTATATGAAAGTTTAACAGTAGTTTTGACTTGGAATATGTTCAATGAATATTTTTCATGAATCAAAATATGATGCAAATTGGTTCGCAAAAAAAACATCTACTTTTCAGTAGATAGAACTTCGAAAAACTAATCATTTTCTACAGACGTTCGACTTACTAGAAAATATAATAAATTTGGCATGTATATTTCTTTTCGTATGAATCTTTCAAAGAAATAATGACATCAATCAGCAAGTCAAATTTCATGTTAAAATTCTCCCATTACTTAATTTGTTCGTTACAATCTAAATAATGAGTCACTGACTATATATGAAAACGATCATCATCTAATTGTCGTTTCCACATAAGTTCCAACAATGATTCATACTAAACTTAGTTTCATAGACAGCGTTTTGAAGCCATGGTGTAAAATTCTATTGAATAGTTATGCACGACTACCTGAACACGTTTTATTTTTCAATACTTTATTAACAGTCAATACTGTTCAACATATACGTATTTAATAGAATAGATTTGTTTTAAAAAAGAAAGAATCCAATAGAATGCATAAAGAATAATTTTAATTCAACCATATAACGACCACAGTTACAATCATTGTCACAATAACATGTGGCACATTATAGTTTGAATCTATCAAAGCATGGATTATTTATTTTGAATATCAGATAACACAGAGAATACGAGTAAAGTAATTATCTGGCTTTAAAATATTATAGACTATTATTTATTGAATTTTCGTTCAAAAACACGTAAATTAGTCGCACTTCCAAATCTAGCAAAATATTAAGTACAATGAGATGATGATTGACTCGAGTATAAATCTAGGTAGAAAAAATTATACTTGATACGCAGTCATGAAAATACCACATTTGTTTTATACCGTGTATCGATGGTCTGTACACTTCGATTTATCCTAAATAACACATAGCTGATTGAATACAACTTCTTGGTTACAAATCAATATAACAAACGAAGATTATTATTCACTTAAATACTTGACGTCTTTCAACGTAGAGGGCTTGATAATTTTTGTCAGCAAACTATCGTGTTCAAACTTCATGTAACAAAATAATATTTCAGAACTGTATTGTTTTGCGTAAAACAGAATGCTGAAATTATCAAACATCTCACTCTAATTGTTCGGTTAGATGTAATAAAAACATACATGATGTACATTGCCTTGGTTAAGAGAGACGTATCAGTTTAATTAAAAGGTTCTTTTGTTAGAATTCTTAATTGTTTTATACTTCATTCGAATCATTCTTCACTGATCTTATTGAAAATATGGCCAACAGTGCAACTCAATCTCTACAATTGATCGATTTTGAATGTTTACTCCATTGAGTAAAAAAAGAATATAATTTATCAAAAGATAGAAGATAAATAAGTTGCTAGATTCAATTATATAGAGAAACTATCTGCAAGATACATCTTTGTTTACTTGACATATTCCTAACAATCAGACATAACTATGTCATTTGTGTATTTGTACACGAGAAGATGTCCAAAATCTCATTTATTCTCATACTTATTTGTGTTTTTTGTACAAGAACACAATCACAACGAGCATTTCGTGAATATTTGATGCAAAAAGATTTTCTCAATGGTTTGAAAGCTGCTGAATATTCAATCTATGATTCGACTGGTAGAATGTTACTCTATCGATTAGAATCACATTATGGTATGACTCAAAATGCCGAACTGTATGCATATCCAGGAAAACAAATGATTGCTTCGATTAGAAATATTTGGTCACCATGGAGTAAGAATTTTGCTTGGAATATTTTCAATCTATAAAATAATAACGAACTATTTTTCTCAGTGTACGATGCTGTAATTCAAATATTCGATACTGTATTTAATCGATGGATTCCCGGCAAGATTACTCAAGCTTTTCCGACGTACACTTTTCGATATACTATTCAATATGGGAATCGAAGATTAATTATGGAACGTCCAATATTCTCATTAACAATCGAAATTCGAGATGAACAACCACCAAATTATGTACTGGCTCGAATGCGTATAAGATTATCATCTTTGTTTGGACGAAAAAAATACGATGTACAAGTATTTACAAATGAAATGCCGGATATTATTTATTTTCTAGCATTGGCTGCATATAATCATAATAGTGGTGTCAAAACACATTCTAACCAGAATGGAAAATAAACGAATAAATGATTTTTTTAAAATATATGTGCGAAGCTTTGTTTCATTGAAATAAAAATTTCTATATGATTTAGTAAAACATATAGTCGTCGATATAGAAGCAATGAAAGTTGTGATTTTGTCTATGTTATATGATTCGAAGAAAAACTGTAGCAAAGTTTTATTCGATGATGATCACAGTTCATTGATATGTTCATAGAATAAAATATAAACGTTTCAATGAAGAAACCCGTCCATTGAAGAATTCACTAATTTAAACAGAAATGATCTACAAACCGTCTAAAAATTCGAATTCTTGTTCAAGCAGTGCGATCTATCACAAGAGAAAAAGTACACTTAATTTTTGAATTTCAATTGAAAACATTGTATAAAATCAGTATTTATCAAGGCACGATGTTATCGTATATTGTTCAAATTTTGATTCCTTTACTAGCTATTCAAAAGATACTATCATTCTAGAAGCTTATATTTTACATCACTCATTTTATATTCTAAACGGGCAGATTTCATATTTTTACATGAGAAAAGAAACAAATCTAAAAACAAGACATATATGTTTCTAAACAAAGATCAACGGTATTCATTCGAGTTTATTTCGAATCAGTATGTTCCAGAAAAATTCGATTTCTCACCAATTTATCGATCCGTGTATGTTACACTTAAACTCAACAGTAACTTCACCATATATCAAGTAGCGATGACTATATACAATCGACTCAAATACCGACAATTATTTCAACTTATCATCTTAATCTATACGGAATGAACATCGAAATTTTGCACTACTGATATCATGGTAAAACGAATGTAGTCAATGTATCATACAAACAAATATTTCGCGACATACATGTTCTCATATTCACCGTTTTTATACGTAATGAAACTAAGAGCATTTTAGTTCGATATTCTTATTCAATCTATAAACGTGTTCATGAACCTTATTCACAAATAACTACCTATTTTGTTTTTGACCTAGAATGACGGTAAAAAGATTGTAGATTTTGACTTGAGAATATTGTTTAAACACATTTCTCTATGTAAGACTCTGATCTCTTTGAATATTATATCATCTTTCGATCTCCCTATTTTTATGTCTTACACATTTTTTTTCTCAATAGTAAAGTCTTTGAATAACGATAATAGTAAGAACAGGAGAGAAAACACGATAAATTTCGATGTAGACAACATTTACAACGTTTGATAAGCATATTCACTTTCAAAAATTGAAAAAAACATTACAACAATCCGTTAAGTTTAGTAGACTTAATACACGAGACCACGATATCTAAAATGGAGAAGGAGGAAAAAAGAGAGAAAAAATGTATTACGATGTCTACTAAACATACACAGATTATTCCCATCTTTTCGTCTTCGTGCATACGTACATACATACATAAACATAAGTTCTACTAACGATCTTGCATTTGAGATGCAACAATTTCAATGTTATCCACTTTCTTCGATATCAATATTGAAGAAAAACGAATTGTATCATGTCATTGATGACAATAATAATAATAATAATAATAATAAGGATGTCTCCTATAATCTGTCCCGTTTCACATCAAATGATTCTGGCATTAGTTACGATAGCAGTGACAATGATGACGATCATGATGATGATCATAGTGAAAGTATTTTATCGAACGAATGTGATTTCAAAGTTTCTTATTTCAAGAATCCGTCAACAACAACAATAACCGATGATGGTAATGAAAATATCTTATTTCATTTTCAAACAATAAACAAAAGACAATCTTTATCTGTTTTTTTGTAGCTCACACGGCAGCAGTAATACGTGATGATGATAAAAAATATTTCTGTGAAACGACCGCTTGGGCTTGGCACGGTGAATTTGGACGATTAATCATGGCGACTGCTATGACCTACAATATTGACTATCGTCTTATGCTTTATGATGCACTTTTCATGTGTCATCGTGCATTGACTGCATCTTATTCAATAACTCAAATAGAAAATGCCAAAGCACAATTTAAATGTCAAGTTTGTGGACATTGTTGGACATCGATGCGTGCACGGTGCGCATTTTATATATCGAAACCAAATGAAGGCAGCATTGTGTTATTGAGACTTTATACACAACAATGTCAATATTGTTATTCAATTGTTCATCCATTGTGGTATTTTGGTAAATTTTGAATAAAATAAAAAATTGAAATTTTAAACTTTCATTTTCTCTAGATGAAATTTGCCGAGTAATGAAAAAATTAGCGCTGACAATCTTTAGAAATTTCTTTCCCAATTCTATATCATCTATTTATTGGGATATAACACACAATGGCATTCAACCAGTTCGACGTTTGTTACAACGCCGAGGAAATATGCAAGCACAACATAATTCAATATTGTGCGAAGCATGTCACGTTGGTTTATGCTATGTATGAGACTTGTTTTTTTATTTTTTATTTTTTGTTTCTTTCTGTGCCTTCGGTTTAATATTTTGATATAAGGGAAAAAAAACTGTTTTTCGATATTTCACAAAAAGTTTTTTGTTTTACTTGTTATTGTTTTTCTTTCATTGACAACGATATTTATTTTGTTTTTATATACATGTTGTATTGTTAACTATCGATATTCATGAAAAAGAAATAGATGATAAAGAAATATGATTCCTAATTGGATTTTTCGCTTTCACAAGTTCTTATGATGTTATTCTTTATTGACATGTCAATTTGAAAATTTTGATGTTAACAAGACGATCAATAATTTGAAGAGTTCAAGACATACATAGAATTCAAATAATGAAAATACTAATCAGAAAATTAGTGTTGAAGTATTGAAATGAAAAATGTTCGATTATTTACTACTTCATAAATCGTATCGGACTTTTTTCATATGATTACAGGTCGTAGAGCAGTAGATTCTCGTCATAATATACAAAATGCTTCCTTCTTGTATTACTGAAAGTTTGAATAGAATGATGACGAACAAATGCTTCTCACGATTGATCGAATATAATAATATGTCAGTGACGAGTGAGAACGTCTGTATTGAATTTCATTCTCTTATCCTAATGAATCGTGCTAACAACTTGTGTGTTAAATATTAAAGAAATTCATATCGATCGTTATTGAAGATTACTTATGATGATAGAATCTGATAGGGATATTTTGTCTATCTATTATTAGTGCGTATAAGTAAAAAAAAGTAGGACTTGACAATTGTTGTACAAATACGAACTTGTTATTTACTTTGTCAAAGAAATCTTTTGCTATGTCATTTTGTTACAATTCTTTCAATATTTATTGTAGAAGAATATTCTTTTTAAAAATATGTTGCTTTATTCTATGTGATTTTGGAGTACAAACTATGGTTGCGTAAATTCAAAAGAGCTATTCAATTGAAATACGTAATAAAAAAATCTTGATATGAAACATATATTTTATTTTTACACGTAAATTTTGTTATTCTACATATTCTTTTAGGAAGTTAGTTGAAAATTCACAAATTGTTTTGTTGCTATTGTCGAATCTCAATTATTCTAAGACACTGAATGATACATCTATAATTGATGTTGTGATAAGTACTAACGGTAAATATCCAGATGTGACACATTGTTGATTTCAAGTCTATCTGATAGGCGTATATTTTCAATGTTCAATGATCCATAAAACTAATCTTCTATGAATTCAATGCAAACTTCAAGTACATTCACTTGTTCGACACTACTAGTAATTAAACAATTCTTAAAAATATGAATAAGTAAATACTTTAATCAACATCGCCAACAATGATGATGATTAGAATGATCATAGAATATAGTTCATGTCTAATAAAACAGTTGGAAACATTCTTCATATAATCTGTTATGTCAATGTCATTTGTTCGTCTATCAATAAATAGTAGCAGGATGAGTACAAGATCAAAACAATCGTCCATGTTGATCCTCACTTATAAAAAGAAAGAGTCGCTCGTCATACATACGATTGCTCATAGAGAGGTAACGAAAACACTTTTTGTACATTTTCAAAAAAAAAGTGCGCTAATCGAACACATTAAGTAAAGAGAAAGAATGCACACGTGCTGTTTGTTTGTCATCTAAGCTCGTTCAAGTGAGATGAATGAACAATAGAAAGAAGACCCAAGAGTATGCTCATCATTGGATTGGATGTCCAACGAAAAGAGAAAAGAAAAATCTATGCATCCGAACAGCAAGCAACACGTGTCTATAATAATTAGCAACTAAATCAATGATGAGAAAAACATCGGCTGTCGTTTTAGTGCGGTGTCCTTTCTTCAGTTTTAAACATATTTTCAGCTTATCATTTTAGTGTATTGAATCGAATATGATAGAATTTTATGTCTTATTCTTCCTTTAAAAGATAATTATGAGTTTGGAGAGGTGTGAAAACGATAAACGACAATATGTATTCCAATGCCAATTAAATTGTCTTTGGTCATTAGACAGGAACAATCAAACAACAACAAGAGAGTAGAACGAAAAGGAGGAGGCAGATGATGATGATGATTGAAGGTACTTCTTCCACTTGAATGAAATTTGACTCGTCAATAGATGAATTTCTATGGTAACAAGTTAAGTGGTGTCATAAGACATAAGCAGAACAGTTTCATGACTTCTATACGTGTCTCTTTTCTTTTCTTCTTTTTTTTTTGTCATTTTCTATTCATTGTTTTATTAGTAATGTTGTACTGAACAAATAGTATCTCTGCATACATACTTGATGATTGACACCATCGAAATACCTTTTTCCCCAATGGTAACTTCGTTCTTTCTTTTATTTGATTTCTCTCGTCGCCGATTGGTACATAATTTCAAGAGAGAGAGACAGAATGAAACGACGAAAAAAAATCAGTTCTTTCACCTGTCAATACATGTCTCATACCTATACACAATTGGTCGTACCATATATCATCGTTTCATTTGTTATTCTCCTGCTGAGTTAACAGACAACAAATGTCGAATGTTAAAATAATTAAACCAATCGCTAAATATGCAAATGTTAACGAAAGTTTTCCAATAACAACACATGTAAAGCCGTTAGCTGTTGCAGCTACAACATTAAAAGAAGGTTCAGTTGTTTATCTTTTTCATCAATTACCATACAATTTTCTTTTAACGGACTTTTATGATCACAAGCAACATTATAATAAAATTCCGGTAAGCATAAAAATACTAACTTAACTTCTATTTATCAAGGTTGAAATTAAATATAAATCGATAGATTTTTCATGTATCAAATTTAACACACGATGAATGAATAATATAACAGTGTCTCTGAAGTTCATTCAACATGCTTCTTAGAATTTGAATCCATAGAATTCAAAACAAAAACAACGTTTGTATTTCGGAATTCTCGACGAAGAACCGTACAATAGTAGAAATCAAATTAAAGATAACTTCCAAAAAAATTCATGAGAAGATTTTCGTACTTGTTAAACACGAAAAACTTCAGTACATACAATTATTTGATAATGATCCCTTAATTTATGTCCTGCTATCGAGATTTACTAAATTGAAAATTTTCAAGTTGACCATGATTTACTAGAACAATTCTTTCATAACGAAATAAAGAATTAATTTGAGAATTATTCACAAAAACGTTTTGCATTGGATTTATATATAGATTCATGGTTTGAATCAACATTTAATTGGACCTGGACTTTTCCAAGAATGGATATTAGCCATAAAAAGTGCTCGTACACCAGATGAACAAAATATTGAATTATTTCAATCACCTGAAACAAATTTATTTGGCTTTCGAACTACACGTTTAGTTGTTCCCGACGAGCCACTTCTTGCTTGGTTTAGTCTTGTGCAACTACGAACAATATGTGAAAAAATTAAACTTACTAAGATATTTAAAGTTGAAGAACTCCTTAAATGTAAGTTAAAACTTTTTTTTTCACTTTTACTTCGTATTGAAAGTAAACACATGAAACGTTTATATTGACTAGCTACAAAATGTCCTCGATGTAAAATTGAGCAAAACTATTTGAATGTCTTAGTAGCACATGTTCTTCTTGATCAATGTCGTGATTCCACAGCATCAGTTAATTTTAATATTGATGAACGTTTATTGGCTCATACAAATTCAACAAAAAAATATTCGCTCGATTTTTCATCAGCAAAAAGCATTTCATCATCTCCTCGTCTAAATGCTATTATTAATGATAAACCGAAAGACGAGGAAATAAAAGTCAAAAGTGATGATCCGCAACCACCAATGACACTATCATCCAATGATGTATCCTCTTACAAAATGAGTGTTCTCGATGGTACACATGCATTAGAATTCACTTCATTAGATAATGAAGGACGACAGCGCAAAGCTCACTTATGTCTGTTTTGTGGCAAAGTAAAATTTTATTTTTTTTAACTAATGCTGTTTTTATTATTACCTTTTTTTATTTAAGATTTATAATCGTAAATATGGCTTAAAAATTCATCTTCGTACACATACAGGATATAAACCGTTGCAATGTCGTGTTTGTTTTCGACCATTTAGTGATCCATCAAATCTCAATAAACATATACGTCTTCATTCGACAGCATCATCATCGTCATCATCGATATCAAATAAACGTACCTTTGACGAACAAGAGGAATCAACTATGGATAGTGACAGTTCAAATTTAAATGCAACAGACGATAACTAATAAGAAACAAGAATGTTTGTTTTGGATGTTGCACTGTGGTTTTTTTGTAATTTAAAAAGAAAATCGATATTCTGTAGAAAAAGAATCTTAGCGACTTTCTGTTGTGTTTTTTTTAATCATAAAATCATTATTTACTTTAAATTTGTTTAAAATAAAATTATTCAGTATGTTTTCATTTCGAAATAAATAGTCATTCATGTTTTCAAATCAATGATGATATGAAATCTCTTGTGCGTATTCGCTAACTCATCCATTGATGCACTATGGTTTTCATCGATACGAGCAAACTTGAAAGTCATTCATCTCTAATCGAAATCCATGAATGCAATGATTATGAAGTTTAAAAGATCGACTTATTTATTTCAAACTACTATTCATCAAAATTGTTCATCAGATGTACAAATATTGGTTCTAGCCGATTCGTTGTTATTGTATTTTTGGATCTTTAAAATATGAGTCATGCTGTAAATTGTCTTTTTATACATCATAGACGAAAATGAAAGATTAAATATTCAGTTTTCACGTAAGTTTGAAGAATACTTTTGAAATAGATGTGTAGACATACATAAGCATTGTATACTGCTCTCATTGAAAGTAACATGATGAGAGAAAGACGGAGTACGTGTTCTGGTTTTGAAATGTACTGTGTTGTATTTATTAGAAATGCTAATATTAACAGAACACTAGCATTTCAGAAAAAATATATAGATGAACGATGGCTAATTGCATCCAAGTGAAAACAAAATAATTTTAATCATATACGCTTGTACTTTCAAACAATTGGTTGACAACATTTCCTTGTATTAAAAGAAATTTAAAAGTTTAAAGAAAAAGAGATCATTAAATGAGATTGATGATTCATTTAAAGAACAAATCTTCTATCGACAGTGGATAATGAATCTCTTTGTCATGTTTTGTCTGATAACAAATATCTGTCATGTAAAAAATTCTATCAGTCAAATTGAATTCAGCAATAAATCGAATACGATTTGTATTTATTTATATGGATCGGCAATACCATCAAAATTAGATGCATTACAAGTAAATTTTAATATCGTTCTTAATTCAACTGTGTGTCATGTTAATGACCAAGTTCAACGAATCACTCC
The DNA here is from genome assembly GCA_900239685.1 of Rotaria macrura. NCBI lineage: Eukaryota > Metazoa > Rotifera > Eurotatoria > Philodinida > Philodinidae > Rotaria > Rotaria macrura. The sequence goes on from OENT01000974.1 coordinate 52,862, forward strand.
TCGTCCATCTATGAATAATACTAAAGAAATATTAATTCTTCAATTATCATACAATTGTTCTTTGATTCAACAATTGAAAAATTTTAAAAATACTAGCTGGGTAGAAAATTATTTTGCCATAATTTTTTCCAGTAAGTATAGCAAATAGTACTTTTGTTTTATTAATTATTCATTGGCTTTCTTGTTGCCAAGTGAACCAAGATAGTAAAACATTTGAACGTACACTTCTATCATATCTTAATAAGCAAATAGAATCTTCGATTTCATTGTTAAACTACTCCAAATATTCTTGGTCATTTCAATTTCCATTGTACAAAAATCTTAATGATTACAATTTAAATCTTACAAATCTTGGTTTTATTGATTCAAACGATGTTAAACGCTTGCAAGATTTTCTTGTGAATGAAAATAATTTTTTATTATATCGTATTAATCGAAATACTATTCAATTTGATCCATGTATTTTTATTTTTATTATTATAATTCTTATCTGTATGTTAATTGGAAATGATTGGCATCGTAGAATTTTTGTGAAAAAAATTCACGAACGCTCCTGCAATGATGAAAAAAATATGAATCATATCAAAAATGGATTCATCATTGGTTTATTACTATTGATTTGTTTTATTTTATTATACATATTTGATCGTTATTGCACATTTTTAATAGGATACATATATTTAATTAGTTTCATGATAGTTTCTTCATTTACTATTTATTTATGTTGCGATAATTTTTTTAAATTATTACTTCGTGAATTTTATCGAAAATTTATAAAAAGAGATGTTCAATTAAATAGTGTGCATCAATGGTTTCGATTGATTCTTCTGTTTACATCGTTTCTTATGTCTACGTTATGGCTTTTAAATAGATTTACATACTATGGATTTATTATGACGAATTGTATTGTATTTTTTATAACAGTTACAATTGTTGTACAAATGAGAATTATCAATCTTATGATATGTTTAATAATTTATGTTTTTATTTTTATATTTCAAATTGTATCATTAGTTATAGCAGGTAAACTTATTGCTTTTTTATGGATATATATAGACATATATATAGCTGAATAGAACAACTGATTTGAATTTTAGAATTAAAAAATCAATATAAGAAACATTTAATTATTATTAATCCAGAATTCCCGATGACTATTTGGAAAACGAATGAAAATGATCGACATTGGCTTGATGTAGAATTTGTTCAGAATTTATATATGAACATGGTCAGTACAATGCCTATCAATTAGAGTGCGTAAGTTAATAAGTGGTTGAGTATGATCGTGGCAAGAAAATTTTAAATTTAAATAAAAAGGATTCAGTCACTAAGATTCGACAATGTCGATGATTATTTTCAGAATGCCACGCCTTTTGAGACATTTCAAAATAAAAACAGTAGAAAATGTTGTAAGAGACCTGACTCACGAAAAAACTAACCAAGACATATAAGGTATAAAGAATGAAGAAAGCAAAGACTTGTGTCTTATGAAAATCAGACGTTTGAATTTCTAGTCGATTTTCATGTCCATGAACGTCAACAGGTTTTCTCTCGAGTTTTTATTGAGAAACTCAAATTTTATGAAGTTTCTTCGATTCACGCTGGCTCAGTCGTCAACTCACACAAAATTATAGATACTTTGTTGAAAGCAAACGTTTTAATTTTTGTTCTGCTAATCTGATCCCAACCATTTGGAAATCATTAAAAACTGAGTATCATTTTGGATATCAGGACATTAAAAATGAAGAATCTCTTTTGTTCTTTGAACACTAGATGGTGAAGGCACTCTGCTTCAATCGCTACCGGCAAGAGGAGAGGAACTTGAAATTAACTTAATTTATCGAAAATAGTTTCTTGTACAGTATTCATGAAACATGTGTCATGTTAACCAATCGAATCTTTGGCTCGTCTTCATATCAATATACATCCTTTTGTATTGTAAAGATTAGGAGAAGGAAAGAGGTATTTGTGGAACGTTAAGACAACACCTTATCGGTTACAAATGGTTCGTTTATGTCTCACGAATAATTTTCATGATTAGCAGTCATCGTCATCGTCGTCGTCGTCGTAGTAGTAGTATGGAAGGAAAGAGTCGATCATTTGCGTTGTACACATGCACAACTACACAGTATTAGATTTTTGTGTATGAGAAGAAATTAAAACTGCTTTGTAAAAAGTAACCTTATTCAAGAAATAATAGTAATGAATAACGAATGTTTTAATGGTATCTTTGTTACATGAAGGGAAAAACATTCAATTTTTACATATCACTTAAGAATCTTAATTTCAAGACGTATATTTGAATATTACTGTAGTAAGAATAGAAATTCAATTTGTGACTTGCCATCTGAACAAGAAAAACACTAGTTAATCATAATAGAGAATCGATTGATAAACGTATGCGAAAACAACAAAAAACAATCGACAATGAATCTTTGGGATGTATTTATTAAAAGAGCAATTCGAAAAATTCTTTAAGTCTTAATTTAGTTTGATAATAGTGGTGTTGATCACTTGTTGAATGGTGGTAGTATGAATATTCTAAAAGTAAATGCAATGAAATAGATTATTAAAGAAAATTTACCGTTGGCATTTAGTTTTCCTCGTTTGATCAAAAATAATGATGAGTAAGATAAGTATTTATCGAATTGATCAGCGAATCTTTTCATTGTCTAGTTGTGGTTTTCATGCTGGTCGGATTTATTTATCAATCGATGATATTATTTTTCCTTCATTATTAATTAATTTTTGTCGTTTATTCGATATTGGAAACAATATTCATTCAAGAGTTTATTATATTCAAGTACTAATGAGTTATATTCTATCATTTTTTCTTTCCTATATAATTATGCTTACAACTAAACATGATCAATTATCATCAATTATGATTTATCCATTTATAGTTTTATCAACAATTTTAACTGGAACAATACGAGGTGAATTTCGAAAGTTAATGAAAGGAACATTAACGAAAATTGACATGCAACAGCATGATAGAAACGATACAACAGATTCTTTCTGAATAGTTCAAACTTTCTTCATATATGAATTTTTCGATGTTAATTCAAAAGTCGTAAAATTTTAAATAAATAATGTTTGATCTGATCGATTCTCAGTTGACATGATTTGTATTTCATAGTTTTGTCATTTGAAAGTTCTTATGAAAACTATAGTTAATTTCATTTGAAGAAACTGCAGTTGAATTGTAATCAATAATAATAATATGTTCGTTAAATATAGAATAAGAAATGGATATCTAGTTGAACAAAATGTGAATATCATGTCACTAGAAAGAATCTCTTATTTTCTCGTCTTCGTTGATTTCTTTATTCAAACAAACTTACAATGAAATATTTATAAACAAACACTTCTATGTAATTATTGAAAGTGAAATTTTCATGTTAAAATTTAGCCATTATTATCTCCCTTCTCTCTGCTTTTATACAATATTGAGATGCATACATACTGAAAAACAAAAGTTCTCGAATATATGTTGCATAAATAATGCTTCATTGAATTGGCACTTACATGGATGCACATTATTATATTTCATACGTCAAATTTTCTATGAATATCGGATTAAAATGACGAGATCGATGATCGAATCCATGGTTATAATTGAGAAATGCTTCATTGGATTCGGTTGATTTTTTCTTTCAATTTACCGGCCCTCTAAATAGGATGTTGCTTTATTTTTAAAGATACTTGTACACAAACAGTAAATATATCTTTTCTAAAATGTATATGTGTATACTCAGGTCGAGAAATCCGACGAGAGAAAGTAGTCGGAATCTATATCTGATTATGTCGGATATTATCGGATTCTGTCTGATTTCGGCCAGAATCCAGTGAACCAGAATCCGACAAACATTGGCCAGGGAAATGATCTTGTAGAATCCGACATGTTCCAACTACAGGATCTTCCCGGATCCTATCAGATTCTTCAAAGAAACATAACAGATCCGACAGGATCCGATCGTAATCAGCATTGGACCCGGCGATACGTATCGATACTCCAGTATCCATTACTAATTTTACCACAATATTGAACTAAAACGCCATAGTAGAACAATTAGGGACACCGTAAACGACCATGAATCACGGTAAAAACAGTAAATGGGGTCGTTCACGGTCGCATCTCGCCGTAAAACACGCTCAAAACATAAAACAACCAAATAAAAAGCCAATATAATTCGTTGTACAAAAAAAGTACCTCAAAAGGGATTTTGTAATAAACTGCATCACCCACACTAGGGATGTGCGGTTTTGCACTGAACGGTGTAATACTGACAGTGAAGACGGTGAAACTGAGGTCAGTGTAGCAGCACTGACATTGATCCTAATTTCTGTTGACTACAATCTGCATGCAGAATATTATACTTTTAGACGTAAATTGAGGTCAGTGGGGGTCAGTGTCAGTGCATCGGTGCCTCGGTGACACTGCTAATCAGTATACCGACACCGCACATCCCTAACCCACACGAACCACTGCACTTTGCGAAAACGATATAAACTCTGAAATGCGATCCAAGCCCTTCCACTATATTGATCCACTCACTTCCATGGAACAATAATTAATATCGATTACATACCAACCATAATGTTTATGAAAGCGTCATCGAAAACTCGGAAAAGTGAAAAAAAATAGTAAAAACATCTTTTAGCAGTCATAGCCTTTGACAGCACACTTCCACATGTAAGGCACTTCCCATACGAAAACTGATATTCAATTCGGATTCCCACATCTGTATACTCGATTCCAACCTTCTATCAGAATCGGGATTTAACTTGAACTAAACCCTCTACATGCGAAACCTTCAAATTCCTTTGACTGGTATTCTGACCAAGGAGTTCTCCCCCACCAAAAATGATAACGGATTCGAATTCACAGCCATCAATAATCTATTGCAGACTGTGATTAGAATTTTGAACGGTGCTGAATTAAGAAATCTAGGTTAGCAGGGTGAGAAGCCCTGGGCCAGATCTAATCGGAAGCGATGGGATCCTGTTGTCGGTATTGTTCGGATTGAAACTATCTCCGACAGAATCCGATGGCTCAGTTGGACCAGGGTAGGAGAATTTAAAATTCTCCTAGGAAAGATTGAAATTTAAATTTCTCCTTCAGGAGAATTTTAAATATTCCTATAGTAGAAATTTAAATTTAAATTTTTCCTAGGGAAATTTTAAATTCTACTGAATTTTAATTTATACTGCAACAGATGTAAGGTTTAGAATTTTTGTGGCAAGGTTTAGGGGACTCTTTTTCTGTTTCAAAGATGATTGGATATAAAACCAGTTTCTCTACGAAAGCAAAGACGGATCCTTATGTGTATCCAGGGGAAGAATCTTTTAAAGTTTTGTAGAATACTTTCTTCATTTAGAGCCTAGTAGCCAACAAATTCAATGGATATATGGAGAAGTTCATTAAGGAGAAGCCATTTTCTTTTTTCTTGAATCAATCTTTCAGGATGAAGAGTACAAAAAAAAAGACAAACTCATTGTTCGACTCTTGTTTCAGCCACAATTCAATTCACTTTTCTTCTGACTTCGTTCATGTTAGTCCATTAATCACGAGAATTTCAATGTAAAAGAACGAGAATTCGACAGGCAAGGCTTGGTAGTGTGTTTTGTCTGAAAATGTAAAATTTTTTGAAGAGAGAATCTGAGACAAAGAAACAATCTGAGAAGAAAGATACCCAACGTAAATATACTTAAGTAAACATGTAGATAAACAAGCAAGACAAATTCGAAGGAATAATCATGACGTTGAATTTTATTATCTTTTTCATTTTTTGCTTATCATCTCAGCATACTTTTCTATTATAGCTAGTGAAAGTTTATTGTGGAGTGTCAATAAAAATGATAAGAAGCTTCGGACGTATAAAAAGAGTAAGGAAAATCTTTTAAAACAGCACTTTACCATCCACCACACAGTATTTTCAATCCTACATCACATGGCACACGCCAGGAGCGACAAAGTAAGACGGCGAATAGCCGAAAATTACTTGGTTGTATGGGTCGATGCAAGCATCGATCCCAGCAATCGCGATTGCCAGAACACACTCTCGCAGCTGCGGAGTGTGGTAAACCAAGTTGAACAATGCACAACTGCTGAAAAGTGCATTGAGCAACTTGAAAAAAGCGAAGAGACCAGCTTTGTGATCTCTTCAGGTGCACTAGGTCAAAACCTGGTGCCAGATATTCACGGCATGCCAAAATTGGATGCCATATACATATTCTGTGGCAACAAGCAACGCCATCAGCAATGGGCACAAAACTGGCCTAAGATCAAAGGCGTTCACACATCGATCAAGCCAATATGTGAGGCCTTGAAGGTGGCAGTCGAGCAATGCAACCAAAATAATATGAGACCCTTCAAAAATCACGTAGTCATCTTCTGAACACGAAATCTAAAACCGAAATACTTTAATGAAAGTAATGCTCACCTATCATCGGATTTTATTTTTCAGATTTTCTGACATGACAAAGTTTCGACTTTGGATATTCTGCTTATTTCCAGGTTCAATGTGTTTGACGATTACTTCCAAATGAACTAATTCAATCAATCAGCTCGAATTCTTCTATCTATTTTTGTGTGTTACCAAGATATTTCATTGGGTCTATGGGTGTCTTATTTCCAATCTGACTTCATGTGTGCTCGGTTTTTTTTTGGTGTGAGTGTGGATGTGAGTCTCCGTCTGGGTCTACACCTTGGTGTTGGTGAATGTGAGGGTTAGGTTCTTCTTCCATTTTATGACCCCTGAAGCCACATGCACACCCATGACAGAGTCGCTTGGAGTACCTAATCTGGGACAGAAATTCGTCATAGTAACACCGTAAAATGTGTTAGAACGTTTTACGAAAGAAATAGAATACAATAAATATGTCAAAAACAAATTCATACGAAGAGATATCTACATCTCGAGTGGAGATTCTCAATTGAAATTAAATTTACTCGATTGGGCCCCAAAAAGTCAGGACTTAAACCTAATAGAAATGTTATGATCGATTTTGGACAAAAGACTGCCTAAAAAACTAATTTATCCAAGACAGACCCTGGAGAATCGTCGTCAGGAGGAACGGAGCAAAATTGATCAGGATTTATGCATAAAATTGGTTGAATCAATGCCTGAACGAATACGAAAATGTTTAGCAGCTAAAGGTGGACATTTTTCGTGAAATGAAATAGTGTTTCTCTTAGGTTTTTCAAAGATAAAGTAAACATACGAAAAAGTGCCTTAAACTTTTGATCGCTGGAGAAAAAATATTTTCTTCATAAACAAATAAAAAAATTGTCCTTCACGCATCGCTACACATTATTCTTGTAGTCCACTCTGAGAGCTATCTAAAGCACTATTTGGATGCTGTTATCAAATGATCTTTCATGGAGAAAATAAAACCATAAAAAGTGCCTTAAACTTTTGTGGTCTACTTTACATCCCTATCGTACTCTCTGTATCTCCGCCATATCCTCTGTATTCAAACTATATCGTCTAGATCCTTACCGTACCCCGGATCCCAAGATTTCTTGCTGATCCTCTTATGCTGGATACAGTGGGAATGCAGAGAACAGCGGGACAGGTGGATCTGTTTTATCCCTTGATTCCGATAAATTGTGGAGTATTCTAGAAATATTGTACCTTTTAGTTCCAACAGACGAACAGAGAGGCAAAGTATGACTTACTATAGAGGCATGAATGCAATAAAATCACAAAAGGTTGCCTCTTCAAGAGAAGAAAAAAAACTATTTTTTCCAAATCTTTCACCTGTTTTTCTCGGGTATTGCCGGTTGCTAACATCCCAACTTTTGGTACACAATCGTTTTTTTTTGTCAAATACAATTTTGCTATACATATGGTAGAGTGACAAAACATATACAGGAATAGAGTTTTTGCTACCTGTCTTCCTAGGTCGAATGATCAAGGGGGAAAAAGCAGACTTCTGTACTTCTTGGTACTTCTTCCGTACTTCTTCGTACTTCTCGGTACTTCTTCGTACTTCTTGGTATTTCTGTCTACCTCGGCTATCATTTAAACTATTTCACTATTTTCAGTTAATATCAATGATGCTCTCATTACACCATATGTTATTAGTTCTGATCAAATATCCGTGGAGACAAATAGATAAAATCAAATCATGTAGAAAACTGAAAGAGTTACAAGAATTTGCGAAAACACTTGAGCTTTTTCAATAATTAATGTAGAGCATTAAAGAGA
>OENT01000975.1:0-64282 GCA_900239685.1 Rotaria macrura
GAAACAATTCGCATGGGTACTCACCGGTCTTGCAAATACAGTCTTTCAAATTGATATTAAATCATTGCATCTATTTCGTGATCAATCTGGATGTAAGTTTGTGTATTCATCTGGTCTATAGTGATTTCTTTGTGTTGTTTAGCTCGCATAGCATTCAATTTGAAAGGTTCACTTTTCTTTAATCTTCGTCATTTCGAGCAAGTTTTTGCCAATAAACTTCAAGATTATCTTCGAAAACCAGAAAAGCAGAATTCTATTGTATCCACTATCGTCAATTTTTATTTTATGACTTTCTGCCATGAATTGGCACATAATAGTTATCGAAAACACGATCTAAATTTTATCGGCAAACTACAAGAATTGGCTGTTGAATTTATGGCTCAAAAGGAAAGATTTTGGCGTCATTTCTCATTCCAGGACTATACAATGGGAAAAGAAAACCCGAAATCTTGAAATTATTTTGTTTTTATTAACGCTCTCCATAGAATTCCACTGAAGCCTATAATCAATATAAAGAATCGATTATCTTGCATAACAAATTAGCTATTCATCGCTTGAAGAAATCCAGGAGAAATCTTCAAGTAAATGGAAGTGTGTGATATAATGAAGTGTATTTGATTGTGCAGTCACATGCATATTAAAGTCTGCAACTATTGAGGGAGCGTACGCTACTAGACTCCGTTGAGTTTTATGTGATGCAATGTATCATGCTCAAAAATAAAATCGAAGGTTGCTTTATCGTATCCTTTTTCCTATTTCAGAATAACACCTGCGGAGAATAAGAAATGAATGTAAAGGTTTAACACTCTATTCCCCTGTGTGCTGCGAAATCGGATGAATGCGCGTGACCGAGTTACTCAGGATTGCCGTGTTTTCGAGAACTGGGATACACACGAACACCCACACATATCCACACATAAATCAAGATCCCACACCAAACACGCAAACCACACAACGCACAACCAAGCCCACGTGTAAAACAACACCCTCGATTCATAGTCAAAAGAATTGTAGCAAATTCAAGAATTTTAAGAAGGAAAGCCACGAAACAGCTCGGAAGATCGGGATTTCGGGGCATCTTTAAGATGAGCTCATCGACTGCCGTAAAAAGACTAAATTTTTTAAAGTAATTGTCAGATTTCATGATGCTGAGCAGAATGGCATAGTTTTCTACAGGATGAGTTTAGATCATACTATAGATGCAGCGTTCTTCTCGGCAAATTTGGCTAGGATCATCGATTGTTCAAGTTGTGGTTCGATGACTGAAAATAATCATTCAGAAATCCTCAATATCAGGATGGGAGAGCACACGTACCTCCTTTTACTTGATGGAATGATGAGTGCCTTCCCATGAAACATTTTTCAATGTTTCAGAATGGCGTGCTAAGAAGTTTCTCAGCAGTCGGTTTGGTTCAATGGTGATATATGTCAAATTCATTTTTTTTCTTCATTAATTTTCTTTTTCTAGATAGATACAATTATATTTAAGGTATTGCTTTTGTTTTTATTTACATCATTCAGATAAAAACGTGTAATTCCATGTTTCCTTCGCCGTCTATTGTTCGTGATGTACAAATTAGATACATTATTGTCTATCAGCATCATCGTTTACCTTGAATATATTTTTTTTTCTCGTCTGATTCCTTCTTATATCTGTAAATGATTTGGTGTATGTTGTTTATTGAAACTTCCAATGCGTAAAATATACGATGGAATAGATGCTTAGATGGCGGCTACATCCTATAGACGATAGTGACTCTCAACTGTCAAAGACAGAAGATATCGGAGTATCAAATTAAAACAAGTTGCAAAGCACTGTGTTATTCTGCTCAGCATCACGATATCTAGCAATTAATTTTAAAAATAACTTTTTTAGGCACCTATGATGCCATTTTAAGGATTAGTCTGAAGTTTCTCTATCATTTTTGATCCACTTCAGAAATTCTGTGGACCGAAATTCCCGTAACCCAACAGTTTAAATAAGTGTATGTGAATCCTATAATTTCTGATGAAACATGAATATTGTTAAAAGAATTCGTGCTCGTCACTTTATACTGTGATAATAGACAAACTGTGACTGTCAATCAGTAACATTTGCTATCAATAGCGCATGTGGATGATGTAAACAAAGATAGTTAAGTTCATTGTGGCCATTGTTTTGATCATTTGATCCATGTTTGTGATTATTTACAATCATTTCTTGATCATTCGTGCTATATTTATGGTCGTTGATTATTGTGACATGGCGCGAGTAACCAAATGGTGAAGATTACCCGTAAGTTAATTCGAAATGAAACGACACTATCGACCTTTTGATATCACACGAATATGGTTCGAAAGGTTCAAACTGTGCTCGAAGTCGTCATAGTTACCATGTAAGGACTTTAACAGAAACAGTAGATCAGAGACTGATACACTTTTACGTTTCTAGACTATCACTTTGGTCTAAGGTCAAGGGAATAGATTCTCAGCCAGTATTGTATGCACATAACTGAATTTAGTATTGAACTGTTTACAATGACTGCCTTCAACGAAAAATATAGCTTAGTAAAAGGTGTTTCCCATCGTTAACATCTGTATTTCTGAAGTACTTGTAAACCAAAGTATTGTAACTTACTCTCATCAAGTCATATTTTACGGAGACTGGAATTCGTTTTAGGTTATTATTCCTCGATACGTAATGATTGACAAATTATTGGCTCAATAAGCAGCAAGAAAAAACATTTCAAGCTTCATGTAGATAAGGATCAATCGGATGCTCTTTATAAATAATGCCATACGAAAACATAGATGAAGACAACTGGTAACATTTCGTATTAATTGTCGATGATACAATCGTGGTTTAGTCAGTGAATAACGGTTCAAATTTCGTTGATATAAATATTTTTGTATTGGAATACCAAGACACGATGATCCACTACGCCTGAAAAAGCCAGGCAAAAAGAATCCACATGCTTATAACATTAGTGTAAATGGAAAGATTTGATAAAAACGAACCGCATTCGTACCTTGTCAAATTTCAGCATCGTCTTGATCAGGAATTTCAGCATCAATAGAAACAGAAAATGTATCCGATCTCCAACAAATAAAATCGGTATACGTAATATGAGCATCAGTAAGTGTAGCTGGTGCAAAACATGAAATTGGTTTATCGAAAAATGGTACAGACGAAACAATAATGATAAAAACGGAAAAGATCAAAAAGGTAATATTAACGAGATAGACAATCAACGAAGTCATCATCGTTCCCACCAAAACCACGATAACGTTGGAGTAACGTATATAAATCAAACCTAGATTTTTAAAACATGAAAATAGAATTTGTCCGTGTTACTGTCCGTCGAAAGAAAAATATCACATCACTTTTGAACATCAGCAGAAAGTGGAACTTCAGAGGTTGATTTCTGAAAAATTAGACTCTCTAGAAAAATCGTGTGAATACACAACGTATAATTACATATTATCCGAAGTATCATTGAAGATGCCAACTTCTTTTATTGGCCCACGAAGTAAATTATCGAAACATATATTGACTTATTTCTTTACTTCACTTGATAATAATGTCTTTTAATACACCAATGTTTTCTTCAGAAATGGGAAAATTTTACACGTTTGCGAAGACTCGCATTCTTTCTAACTACGATAATAAAAAAGTGACATTTTATTTGTTCTCTTTCTCTCGTCCGTTCTTATTTTCTTCTACATTCATTTATCAACATTTTATTTTCTAATAATAGAAATAATTTTATAGACAAACAGTTCTCTAGAATCTGAAGCAAACAAAAACGTTCGAAGATATATTTCATGCATGAATCTATCCTCTTGAATAATTAATAGTCTAAAGACATAAAAAAATTTATTGCAGTCGAGTTGTATATCGAAGAATGTTGAAACTGAAGAATCACTCAACTTAGTGTAAATGTAATTAGTCAATGCTAAAGCGTTTCTTCTTTCTGACGAAACTGTTTTTTCTTAGTTGTTCGAATGTACCTATGTTTGCTGTGTTTCGATGCGATTCAACGTTAGAAGTAAATTAATTCTGGACTCTAATCATATTACTAATCTTCGTTTACTGTCTAAATTGACGAAGACAAGAAATTTACCCGACAGAAAATCGTTGAAAATATCTAGTCATCGTTGCCAAAGACTAATAAAGATAGATACACACACTTGCTATTTCTTTTTTGATATATTCAATTACGTCGGACGCAACGTTGCTCTTTTCCCATTTATTTTAAAAGTGCTCTAGAGATTTAACTAATGTCTAATTTACTTTTCCTTCTCTCATTGTCTTTGTTTTTTGCTTGTATATATTTCCTTTATCCAAGTGCATAGTCAAATCAACTCTGTTTTCTAAATATTTATGAAAGATGACGGACTATTAATTGAATTCACTCTTTCTCTTCGTCAGCTCAAATGCCATTCTCAGTGTGAGAGAATTGAGCAAGAAAAGCTTGTCACACCATCTTCTTGAATAAACATTTGCTTTGTGTGTAGAAAATTATGGCGGTTATATACGAATGATCATGGGAATTTTTTTTCCTGTGTATAGGAAGTGTAGGAAACGTTGATCTAAGTTCGGTTCACTCTTATCATCGCCTTCCAGATATAAATGCAATAAGAGATATTAGGAAATGAAGAAAGAAAAACTAAATAACTTGCCGGTTTGCTGGCGTATTTAAAATAATACGAAATATTTCAATCAGCGCTCTTTTTACGTGGTTTTCTTCCACAAAGTTTTATTCTTCTTACATTTTTTAAAATTGTAACATTCAGATACATCTATATATCTGTAAAATGTAATGGATTTTATGTTTATGTCACACTAAGGGTATATATATATATATATTATTTCTCTTTCGTTGTGCTGAAAGCTAATGTACCATTTATAATGGATCATCATTGTACATGGAGAGTTTAATCAAATAGAATTTTTTGCCTCGTACATTAAAACGGATCACATACATTATTGAGATTAGATCGATGATATCAACATATAGATGTATAAATTCTTCTTGCTTCTTTTCTTTCGATCTCTCGCTCAACATGAATTCGACGCAATCGCTACATAGAGAAAAATCAAATCGAATTAAATCGACACTAACTAATTTGATACCTTGCTGTACTATTGACATACACTTTAAGGATGTGAGTGTGTGTGTTTCGGAGGGGGTATGAGCGTGGGGTTGTTTGACGATAAGACATCCACGCCCTCATATTCTACTATGACATGAATTGCAATACATATAAAAAAAAGAGTTTTCTAAACGCAATCTTTGGAGATGAGATGATATTTTGTTTTTGAAGTAACCTCTATTTTGAGAGTTTTGATATTTAAAATACAATAGGTTCTGATACTTTTCTGGGATATGTTTAAAGCTAAATAAATTGTGCATTATGAAGAGTAGTATATAAGAAGATTTTCTAACGATTAGAATTGAAGCAGTTTTGATTAATACGCTTGCAAAGTGAATCTCTGTAAACGTCATTTTTTCACTGAAAAAGATTTACTAATCAACTTTACGTGGAAATAAAATTCTGATCCTAGTTTACAACTTACTATTGTCTCCAGCACCATAAAAATGGATGAAACTTGAACATATATTTTGTGCAGAGACTATTTATACGGCAGTTATCAATTTCACAGACCAACATGAGTTGAATTTCTATGATATAATCCAACGACAATGGAACCCTGATACTTTTTCTCATGATTTCAGTTTGTTTTGTTATCTTTATGTTTTTTGTTTAAGTTCGACTCGATTATAGACGAGGTTGTCCTTATTGTGCACGTTTAATTAAACAGTGGTATGATATGCTTCGAACACCTGAATCTATCATTATGTAGATAATACAGATTTATATTCGAGAATAAATTAACAATAAAATCTTGCTGCTTTATTTTTAGAGAAGCATATCACAATTTTTGAAGAAGATCTATGTCAATTAGTCAAAAAATTGAGTCGAACCGTGTCGTTCTATGACACAAGCTCTTTTCCCTGATAATAGATTTGGCATTGATACGTGTCGATTTCGTCTTTGGCTTTAATTATCTATCAGTTATATGAAATAAAATAATGTAGATTTGTGATTGTTAGAAAATATTCTGTCTTTTTTCAACAGACAATAGATCATGATAGATTCGTCGAAAATTAATTTTATCATTTAATGTTAACGCCACTGTTCTTTCTGAATGCCTTGGTTAATCATTAGGGTGTGGTGTGGGTGGGGTTCAGCCAATATGAATAGAGTACATATCCATACCAACATCCACAACTACACCCCAACCTCGAACTCCACACCGACTTGTAAGATCCTTAAATAAGATTGAAAAGATCGTCTTGGTGGCTTGCACACTCCGACACTGACGTTGAAACCCATTCATGTATTAGTCTTAGGAGTTTTGAGCTACAGTCATATACACATACATTGAAGCATGATTTACTCCAGCTGCGGAGTCTTCATTTTTTTCTTGAATTATATTCAATTGCATGGAGAGACATATGAGAGAAAAAAAGGAAGATAACACGAAAGATAAGCATAGCATATAGTGTAGATACTGTCGATAATAATTTCATGTCTTCGCTAGGGTCAAACACAAAACAGTCGAAATGAAACATTTTTCAGTCGTTTAACGCATTTAACAGCATTATCACCCATAAGCACGTAAAAATACCGGTAGCTGATATATAAGCAGGTACGCCCACAGAAGCATCATGATCGTCATTGCAACTGTTAGATTGGTATTCTTGTCCATTTCGTGTATTGTTCCTGTCATTGTAGCGAGTGATCCTTCGCCCGCCGCTCGAACACAGCAAGGCGTTTATGTTGGTCTTCAAACAACAGTAAACGGCACGGATATCAACTATTGGTATGGTATACCTTATGCGCAGCAGCCGATCGGTAATTTGAGATGGAAGCCTCCTCAGCCTCTTGAGATGTCCAATGGTACTACATACGCATATTCTCCCAATGTTTGTCCTCAAACAAATACTTACATTTTTCCGATGATAGAATCTTGTCTCACTTTGAATGTTTATAGTCCTGCAAATGCAAGTAATTTACCTGTGTATGTATGGATCCATGGAGGTAGCTTTACTACAGGAGCAGGTATTCTGTATGGTGCACGTCCGTTCATTAGCACAAGCGTCATCAATGCTGTTCCTGTTGTGGTCGTGACAATCAACTATCGACTAGGTCTAATCGGTTTCCTAGCTGATGAAGGATTATATGACGAGAAATCAGGCAATAAAAACAGAAGTACCACTGGTAACTATGGCATCTTAGATCAGATCATGGCATTAGACTGGATCAAAGAAAACATTGCAGGTTTCGGTGGTGATCCAACCCAAATTACTATTGGTGGCGAGAGTGCTGGAGGTGTGAGTGTCACCATTTTGCTCACATCACCCTTGGTAACTAGTGGTACTTTCCAGAGAGCTATTATCGAGAGTGGTGCTATATGGCCAAATGGTGTTAGCAACATGGAAACAGCCATTAATTCTACCGGTAACGTTTTACGGGTCAATTTCAATTGTACTACGGTGCAGTGCTTGCGTGATCTTACGGTACAGGACATTCTCAAAGTGCAAGCTACCATTGTATCGAAAAATATCATCGGAATAGCAGCCACTCCAGTAATCGATGGTTACGTTCTCAATGATATTATGGAAAATTACTATGCCAGAGGAGACTTTCAACGAGTTCCCGTCTTGATAGGTTCCACTACCAATGAGACATCTGCATTTACCTGTCCCTATTTTCAAGAAAAGGCCAGTGTTGCACAAGTTCAAGCGTTCCTCAACGCTATCTACAATGCCACTATTGTCAATGAAATTCCTACCATTTATGGTCCGATTACAGCTTATCAGAATCCGCTGACTTATCTGAACATCGTCTACACTGACGCATGGGCACATTGCGGATCCAGACGTCTGGCTTCTAGATTTTCTGATTATGGGTTGTCCGCCTACCTCTATACGTACAATCATCTCATACCTGTGACAACTACGTGTTTAGGTGTGGGTCATGCTGTTGAACTTGTCATGCTCTTCCCAGATCTTCTAGTATTTTTATTTCCTGGTTACAGATTGACTGAATTCGAGAAGCAATTGTCAACGAATATGATGCGCTATTGGGCTAATTTCATCCACACATCAAATCCTAACGACGGTAGTGAACTGACGAATTGGAATACTTATTCAAGCTCATCCGATGATGACTTTGTTCTTGACATTACTTCAAAAATGCGAAGTGATTACTATGATCTTCGTTGTTCACGCTTTTGGGATCGATACGCTGTCACAAATAGTTCTTTCATATATCCAGAGAAATAATAAGTTCATGAAACACTAAATAGACTCGTCTCTTCAAGTAGACGCAAGCGAGTCAAGCGTTTTTTCTCTTGTCTTGTATTTTTCTATTCACATACATATCTACCCATGATTACCCTCACTCTCATTGAAAGATTCCAAGTAGTTGTATCAGAATAGGATTACTTTGATTCACAGGTTAAATATAGGATCGCACCGCTCATATGAATTCGTTGGTTGTCAGTGTTGTGTCAGAAATGGATCCTAAAGTTCAATACTATTTCGTGTCTGCCTATCTGAAAAACCACTAGCAACTAATAATATTCCACTTGCTAAGAAAGAAATTTAATGCTCTTGCTGTGTCTCTCATGTTACCAGTAATCGACCGTGTTTCTGTTGATGGTCGTGCAACGCAGTACTTCTTAGAAAAGAATTCTGAAGGAGACCATCCAGCGGTAAGCGGATGTAAGTAAAATAAAATGGAAACTCCATGACAACAGTTGTTTCTATTATTCCAGAACATCATCATGTGGATTTTGTTAGATATTATGTCTATTGAATTATAATTGGCAGAATTTTGAAAAAAAATTGAATTACAATAGAATACAATAATATTTATATGGTAAATATAACGAAGTCATAAATGTTGACATGAACAAAAAGTAAGTATGAATATCCAAATAATAATCCATGATTGTCATATTGCTTGGCAAATGAATTTTTATAAGCTTTCTGTTGTTCTGTTATGATTGAAGTCGTGTATTGTATGATTTGAAATTTTTACCGAAATATGAACGATCATGTCTTTGTTTTTCAAATGAAATTTCTTTTTAAAGCAGTGGTTGTATTTTCTTTAGATGGGGTAGGGTGTTGGTAATTGTTCTCTCATTCACCAATATCCACATCCATACCCACACTCACCCAAAAATATATGCATTTGAAATTCATTGGTGAAAATGTTCACTTTTATCAATGATTTTCAAATACACACGTGTTTTTGTCCTTTCTATGGTCCAAAAGGCGAGATTTTTCGTGCTTTTGAAATAAAATTCACGAGAGTTACATAATCGTTTTCACGTTTTAACTTCCTAGAGTCAAACTTATCAAAGGCGCTCATATATTTTTCTCCGTTGAAATAGATCGTCTCATAGGAAGTTTTCAACAAAACAATAGATTTGATAGCCGCAAGATCTGTTCATCGGAAACTTGTTTACAACAAGTGATGTTACTAAAAGTACTGAAACAATGTATTCAGCAGAGTTTTGTAAAAATTATCTTTAGTTTTAAATTTAATGCGTAGAACCTTTGTTTAACCAATTTTCAAGCAGATTAGTATGAGTTCAGGATAGCCCAAACCTAAATTTACCAAAAGAACATTGGATTTCTCCTTTACAGCTCGAGCAAATTGCTAATTCTTTTACCGATAATAGAAACATATTCACACTTGAAATATGTACTAGCAAGGTTGACGAGACACTTTTTTAATTATTACTACTGCCAATAACAAAAAGTTGAATTAATCCAACGAACTTCTAAAGTGTATGAACCGTATATATCTTAACGAATAAGAATTCATACGAAAAACTATGTAGCCGACCATACTCACACTTTCTCATAGTGCAATGAACGGTTTATGGAGTTCCAATCTAAATATCGACATCTGACAAAGCAATGTCTATTGAACAAAAATCACTACATATTTTATGTGTTTGTTAACTTTTTTTCATTGAGACAATCGATTCATAATTCTGACAGATTATGTGAAGTAGTAGCAGTAAATAGCACACAGAACAGAAGAATTAAATTTCATCCTGTCATATCTGAAACATTTTTGAAAGTTCTATTCTCAGAATAACTTTCAATAAATTGCTGATCATTCCTTGATAACTTCAGAATTTCTATCTGTGAGTCTTCTGAAAAAAAGATTAACAAATGGAAAGAGAAGATAAGGAATTACTTTCAATAAGATGATGTACTTGCACAATTTCTTCATCTTAATCCTGTAACATATTTTCTAGTAAGTGTTGTGAAACAAAAAACAATGACGCTGTGAGTAGGATTTGAACCTACACGGGAGACCCAATTAGATTTCAAGTTTGACGCCTTAACGGCTCGGCCATCGTAGCCCGTTCGAAATGAAAAGTCATACTGTTGACAAAGAAAATCTTTTCGAAAATTCTCGTCACACGTTCCAAAGATGGATTGAAAACCTCGACGAAGAAAAAAGAAGATTGATTAATGATTTAAAATGTAGGGTGTGGGTGTACTTTTGGGTTTTCTTCTTGTATGCTTTCAGACTCACAAACAGATCTACATAAAACTGTATGTTGGATAAAAGAGAACTACGACGAAAATGAAGGCAGCAATTTTTAGCTTCGCCGCCGCTTAGGGTAGTTTTTGATGCTTGCAATGATCGTTCTGGGATCATCTCTAGTCAATTTTAGTCGGATTTTTAAGTGATCAGAAAGAGTGATTTCTTAACAACAAATTGACATCTCTAATTTCGTGAATCTTGATGATAGTCAAAAAAACGTTTAGAAGATGCGGGGTAATAGGTGGGAGGGTTTGTGGGTATTTTGTTAAACAGAAACATGTATATACACCCATACCCTTCGTTTCGAGGTCAGATACACTCTTGAGGTTCTAGAATACAAAATATATTGTTCTCAAAATTTCGTTCAAATTTCATGTTCAGTTTCACCTAAAGCATTAGAAACAATTTGCGTGTTTCATTGGATCAAAGTCATTGTCTTTAAAATTGGTGGGGACGAGGATATTCCTTTCAGTAGGAGCGACACATCACATTCCATTGGATGTGCAAATGGCAAAATATGAGACATAAGTATTTGTTGGCAAACAATTATGACATCCAATTATGCAACATTCGGTGCTTTGTTAAAAAAGAGTCCTGTTGCATACGAAAATCAGTAGTAGATTTAAGCACGCAAAAGATCGCTGTCAAACACAGTCTAGATGGCGAGAACATGTCCACACGTTTTACTATGTATATTGATACCCATTTATACTCATTCAGAAGAGTAGCTAAAATCATTCGGGCTGGACGGGCTGATATTTTTCAGTGTAAGCTTCTGACAGACTAGGCCAGTTTGATGCTTAGGTGCAAAGTATGAAAATTTCAAAGAAAAGAATCATTTCGATGACGAATAATAGATTTCTATTCAAAAACAGATTAATTGACTCATTCTCATACGATCATTCTGTTTGAATCGTAGGAAATTGTTCAGAGTAAAATAATCAAGAATGTAGTGACGATTCACATTTTGGTGCCCATATTGACCAGGGTTGCCAACTGTACCCAGACCGGTAGCGAGGAATCTTCGACAGGAGGAGCTGCCCATGGTAAAAGAACAGTTTTTCTCTGGGCAAAAGCAACATACCTTTACTGCATTACATGGAATGTTTTTCTCAAACCTGGTACTAAAGCCCCATTAACCCTTCCCCTTTCTACGACTCTGTTTGAACCCAAAAAAAAGTTGTAACTCTGGTGCACACATTTTTATACTTCATTTAAGCTTTTCTCGGTACACTATATAAATCATCTTTTGATAGAAATAAACGACAGGAATTCACTGAAGGAGGAAACAAATAATTTGTGATTTTCACCTAGTAAAAAGCTACCAGAAATGGCTGGAAACCATTGGCAAGCACAGCGAGTAACAGGAAATAACTTATAATCAGATGATTTCCTACTTGACTTACAACTAAATTAATCAATTCAAGTCGTAAAATGATCTTCTACATTCGAGAGTAAGGAGTTGAAAATTCCTATCATAGATGAAGAGATGATTGTTGACAATCGATATATATTTCGTTTTCAGCTTTTGAAATCTGTTCAGTTTCGTTAGATGATTGGGACCTTGAACTCTGTGAAATTGTTTGATTCATGCTCTCGATTGAAAACAAAATCATGAGAAGCAGAAATGTTTCATTAATGAAAAAATGTTACATTCTCTATCCACATCAAGCATATAAATATGTTCCTGAATTGAATCGTATCAATTTTTATCTTTCAATTCCAAATCAATCACGATCGGTGCTTGGGTAGGTCGATAGTTCAGATCACAAGTTGATGCATTTACAAATATAGTCGAATCGACATTGGTTATTCCGTATCCTTCATGAATATGACCGAAGACGTGTAAACGAGGTTTCACTATAAAGACACGTGCAAGCAACTCAGCACATCCAGTACGTAAGCCTAAACTATTTTTATCAAGAATACTCGCAGGTGGGCCGTGTGTGAGAAGAACATCGACATCGTTCGAAATCTGAGACCAAGCTTGTTTGATTTCGATACTGTTGCTTGGTAAATTAAAGGCCCAATTGTTAAATTCTGGTTGATACGGACTAAAGAAGAAAACAAATTTCAAACATACGACGAGAAATACAACTATACCTGCCGTAAAATTTCAGACCAGTGACATTGTCAATAAAAGCTTGTTGTTCCAAATAGATAATTCCATAATTGGTTGCTAAAGATGGATCGCATATAAGCTGTCGAATAAGTGCAGCATTTTGTTTTCGACCATGATGCCATCGTTGCCAGTTTTTCTCGTAAAAGTCTGCTTCCAAAGTCAAATCATGATTACCAGCAATGAATATTTTCAATCGGTATTGTGTAAGAGATTTGAGACAAGTTAGAAATGTTTCAATTTCATTTTGCTCGCCTGTCATCGAAAAATCGCCTGCATGAACAAGAATATCACCAGCCGGAAGTGCAAAGCCATATCGTGAATGTGTATCACTAATACACACTATACGTGTCGTCTTCAGGTTGTTGCTAGTCATATCTAGAGAAAATAATTTCTGAAAAAACAGGTAAAAGCACTGAAATTTGCAGTGCACATAAGACAGGATCGTATGTGTTTAGTAACGGAGAATAACTCAACAATGGCATGTATGCTTCATGAAGCGCATGCATTTCATTGATTTCATCATCGAACAATTATTTACGTATCAATATTCATGTGAAATTGGATAAATTACTATTGTTATTATTTTACTGGGAGCTGATATACATCAATGGGTAACGTAGTGGGATGCAGACAACATGACTTGTTTATTACTGCCTAGAAGAATCACATACTGACTAACAACAACAAGAGGGTGAGAGTAGCAGAGAAAAGCGAAAGAGAAGAACTATGCATACATGGTCCGAGGTACAGACAAGAGAAGGGGATGAATAAGCATCTGGGCAACTATCTAACAAATTATTGACATCATCTATGGATGGATGAATGCGATAATAATAAATTCATTATTAACATTGAATATAGTAATTGATTTTGAAGTAGAGCTCGACAGATCTTGAACATGCCAAATTATTTACCAATCGCTTCGAAATAAACCGATTTCATTCAAGACCGTTGTTTTGCTAACATAAGGATTCAAACATTTTGAGTAGCAGATTGGTTGTTTTTCTATAAATTTTGGTTCAGTAACATGGACTAATCACAAAAATTCGATTTTCAATGCGTATACGTCGATGTGAAATAGAATTACCGGTTTTGGGCGGGCTTTCAGGATAAAACTCAACCGATCGGATCCAGTCGAATATTATTCATAACTTGAAACTGAGAATATGACGTTGTTCGCGAACAACATCAAAAATAAACTTGTGACAATTATATAGTATGATTTAGAAAACATCCGAACACATTTTTCTTCTAATGTCATTGTATAAGCATGAGTCATGGTCGAAAGAACGAGTGAAAAAGGAAAACTTCAAGTAAGAAATATGACTCTAAACACTAAATATTCCTCTTATATATATGCATATACATGGAGTATGTTAAATGTTCGTATTGTCTGTATTTTTTACTTTGTTGTTCTCCAATATTTTGTCACTAAAGAACGAAATTATCCAATGAGATTGTCTCGAAATAATAATGTTTTCATTTTTTCCCTCTTCCATCATACAGTAAGAAGAACAATAACGGTAAATGGTAACCGACAGTGACGCTTTTGTTTTTCAACATGAGATTTATACTGCAGCCGGTGGATAGTGCAAAAACAGTCGATTCGATTTTTATGTTGTTGACAATATTGACTACGTCAAATCCCACCTCATATTATAATGCTTCGCTGGAAGAGTCGTTTCATCACAATTTTGTATTCTACGAGTGAAATGGATTTCATCCTGATTTTTTGTTCGTTCGGTTTTATGTCTCTTTGCTTTTTGTCTTTCTTGGAAAGAGCAAAACATTGAAAATCAAATAATGCTTTAAATCTCGAACATTTTTCTGATGTTTAAACAATCCTTTGCCAGAATAGAATTTCTTCGATCGTCGACGAAAAGAAACTGTTCTTTGTGTTAATGAAATTTATTTCAATAAAACGGAATTAGGTTTCGATTTATTAAAAAAACAAACGAAGAAGCTTCAATTTTACCGATACTCAAACATTTAGGAAAACCAATCAGCACATATTTTTCAAAAATCTAGTCCATTTATGGTGCTTTTGAATTGGGCTGGGTGTGTATATGCGGGTCTGCATTATTCTTTGACGTACAGATACACACACAACCACACCGACACCCTCAAGTATGTTGTCAGAAAGTGTGACAATCAATATTCTGTATTTTATCTAAATTTATCAAATTTAATCTGAAGGTGTGTTCAAAGATGGATTCATCACTCTTGATAGGAATGACAGATGAGTTCTTACCGACTTTTGAGTGGTATGCCTTATTCCAAAATCAAAAATGTGACGGACGCAGTTTTGGTTAGTGCTCGCGTTGACCCTTTCTTTAGCCTCGGATTATGATATCTATTTTATAACATGTGTAATTATCACGAAGAAAGATGGTTATTTTCGATGTTCGTTTATCAATTAAATAGTGCTTACAATTGATTACTTCATCTACAAAATAATCAGGTACAGCGGAGAAATAAAAAATTTAAAAGCAATTCTCAATGATTATTAATTTTGTTGTCGATCGTTTCGCTTTTTGACAAATGAAGACTTTCTTGCAAGAAAAAAGAAATAAGGCGTAAATATGTCACATTCACCACCACATATGATTCCTTCTCGGGCTATTTCAAGTATATTGAGAGCTGCTAGACTACCTTGAGCAGCTATGCCAGTTCTTTCCAACAACCAAACTGTATTACGAGTTAAAAAACGTCCAATATAACTCGTGCGAAAATTGTTCAATGTAAATAGAGAAGATTCACCTTTTAACGGTTGATACCATGGAATATCACCTTCAGGAATAATTCGACTTTCTTCAATAGTAAAACCGACAGATTTTAGATCCGAAATCAAGTCATGTGTAGATTTCAAATCAGGTAATGCATCTCCTTCCTCTATTAAACGTTTTGTTTCAACATGAGTACTATTGTGACTGTCATATTTATCTGTTAAACACCAATCATAGCCAATCAAAGAGCCACCTGGCTTGAGCACACGCATAACTTCTGCAAAACATTGTGACTAGAAAAATAAAATTGCAATAGAAATACATTTATGAAATGAGATTCATCTGTTGATACGTTTCATTGGACATCAAGTTCTTTTCACAGGTAAGGTGTATAATATTAGTTAAAATACATTTAAATGATTCTATTCTCATGAAAGAAAAATAATGTCACATCTTCTGATTTTAATTTCAGCTACATGCAAAATGTTTTATTTTTGATTCACTACCTTTGCATCACTTCGTTTGATGGCTATGAATTAAGAAAGAAATCTCTTTATTCACACATAGCTCAAATTGAAAATCATCAGTACTACTTCCGATGGTGCAAACGATCATATGTTTAAGGATATCTACAAAAGAACGACGGAGTAAATACCCATAATCATTGATTGCTTTATCAAATTGGTTTAGTTTTTTTAAAATTTACATGAAACAAGCAATATTACTTTATCGGCTGCATGGCATACAGCTTCAATAGTGTAAACATGATCGAAACTATTATCTTCAAATGGTAATTTCATAAAATCACCTTGAATAAACTTGCAATGCGCCGGGACACCTGCATAACACATAAAAGTAAAATCCTTTTAAACTGGAAGTTCAATTAGTTTTTACAATGTTCTTACCGATTTTTTTTGCACGTTGAATTTGATAGTCACTTATGGTTATACCTGTTATATGTGCTCCAGTTAAATTTGCGATGCGTCTCAATGGTCCACCAACACCACAACCAAGATCAAGTACTTTGTCACCTAGTTTCAAATTTATCTTCAATGCTAAATACGATTCATGCCGTTGAATTGATTCAGCTAATGATTCACCATGATATCGATTTGCAAAATGAAAACTTTGTCCCCAACCGTACTCATAGAAATCTGTTGCTAGACTGTAATAACTTGTAACTAGATTTTGGTATTGATCTTTTCGTTTGTCAGCTACTACTGAATCTTCATACAATGAATTATAAAATGATACTTCTTTCCTTACAACATTGTTCGAACGTCGTATCAATGATTTTTCCATCATGATAGTAATAATAAAGAAAATTTTAAATGTAGTCTCCTAACTTGTATATATACAACGGATCTTGAAAATCGTACGATCATCTAGCTTTACAAATAAATGGCGTGGTCTTCTTCAGTGAAATGGCGTGATCTTCCTTCTGTATTGCACTCTGTTTAGAAGTAGGTATAGATTCGTTAGATGTCGTACACATCGAGAAAGACACAGCGAGAATGAGTTGTTAAATGAAACTCATAGGTAGGAAAATGCTTAGCAACATTCTGAACAGAAAATGGTAAAACTTGTAATACAAAAAATGAATCACATCGTACACCATTAAATACAAAATATCGAAGAATGTTTCATATTTTTTTCAAGCTTTATATTATAATACTTGTATGTTATATTGAGGATAGTAGATGAATCGTATTAATGAATGCCGGCATCAGAGAGTTTTGTTTTTTCTTTGTATGAAACAAAATCAAGAATAAAATAACATATTCGTTCTATAGATTCAATTATATTCGTTACTTCTTGCCGTATATGTATATATATGTATTGATTTGAAATCTTTTTTCTTAAGTGCACAAGCATATTGTTCACAGTAGCTCTGTTCGCTTGTTCTTTTATCGAAAGATCACCTATAAAATATTTGTACGTTTTAGATAAACAATCGTGAATATAAAGACATAAGTATGTATGCAGAATAATACATAATCTTGCACAAACTATATTAACTAACAAGTAAATTTTATTTTTCTCCCATAAAATAACATTATTGAAGTTGACGCTAAAAAAAAATCCAAATGAATACAATTTTCGAGTTGTTTCGGAAGACAAGAACGAATCTCATTAAGGTGTATACAGTGAAATAAATCATCAACGGGCTTCTTTTCGTCAAAAATTCATTTTCAATCATGATTTTAATTCTATTCACATAATACTCAGAAGCATTAATATAGACATCGTATGCTAACAACACGTTTACATATATATCATATCCAAGATTATAGATGATTTCATCGTATGTTGTAACAGCATCCGATTCTATTGTATTGCGTTTATTTTTCTATAATATTTTATTCACACGCAACACAATCCTCTGAAAACGAAAGAAGTATAATTGACACGCAGCTCATCAAATTTCACTATATAAATCTCATCGATTTTTCCCCTTTTTAGTTTCTATTCAAAAGTTGATACGTATCCGTTACGACAAGTAATCATCATATCTGTTGTCTTGGTTCATGAATGTACCACAATATCTTCTGTCGTTTATGATAGATTGATAGTTGATAAGCAACTCATATCATTTACTCATATAAGTATGTAGACTTGCATTGAATTTTCTTTTTCAGTTTTTCATTTTGTTTGTATGGAGAGCGAGAGAGAGAGAGAGACAGAGAGAGAATGAGAAGAAAAAAAACGAAAACCTACAAGTGGTCGATACCATCAAAACATACATCAAGGTCATAGAATGATTAAGTTTTAAAATCACTAATCTATACGTACACACAATCTTTTTCTGTATCAAAGACTTTTGTTTAATTTATTGATAAAGTATTTTTGTATGCTCATGTTTTGTTTGAATTACAAAGGCATTCTTTTTCTTTTTGATTTCATACATTTATAAATATAATGAAGGACAAATGATCACTTCTCTAATCATAGAGAGAATAGGATATTTTTCAGATTCATGAATTTGTATGAAAAATCCTTTTCTATTTATTGTTATGATCGAAAACTACGATGAAAATACAACTACAACTCTACTATTTAATTATTCAGATAACCATAATTCATAGTAAGTGAAAGTAATTGTAATTTAACTAACAGATGAAAAATACGGTTGTTCTTTTTGTTTAATTTCAGCTTCAAATCAATACTTGGGTTGTTTTGTTGATCACATAGGCATTCGTGATCTGCATCATTTCATTGGCGATTATGATGATTTAACTCCAGAAAAATGCATTCTTGCATGTCGACAACAAAATTTCTCTTATGCAGGTATACAATATGGTAATGAATGTCGATGCGGTAAACAATATGGAAAATATGGTCCGGCACCCAATAATGAGTGTATTTATAAGTGTTCAACATCTGAAGAATGTGGTGGTATTAATCGAAATAGTATTTACATTACACTTAATTCAATAGATAAAACATATAATACAGGTATTTTTACATCATACTTCTACTATTTGAAACGAAACAGAAACGAATGGAAATCTTTCATTTAGGATCTACATGTGAAAATAATAAAATTGGTTATCAAGGATGTTTTGATAACAAGACGTTAGAGACAAAAATCGATGTTGTGAATTCAATAGAAGAATGTGTTGAACGTTGTGAGATCAAATATAATTATGCAGGAATTATGAATGGGTAAGTAAGATTCGTTTACTATCATTTTTATCCGACGTTCAGTTTGAAGAGCTTCAATTGTGAATGAAGATAATTTCCGCAAGTCAGAAGAAATTATACATTGACCTATTTATTTTTTCTTTAGTAATTTATGCTATTGTGGAAATGATTTGAAACTATCATTGTCAAATACAAATTCATGCAATCTACCATGTAATAAAAGTTCGACTACTGCGATTACTGACTGTTGTGGTGGTCTCAATCTTTTTAGTATTTATGATATAAAAGAATATCGTTAGTAGATATAAATAAATTTGAATATGTTCATATTTACTTATTGATATTTATTGTAGAAACTTCATATCTATCGGAGAGAATCATACGAGGTGAGAAATTTTGTTTTATTTTTATTAGTATCTCATTTAGTGTAGATAGTTCATAGTTGTCATATTTATTTATTTATGAATTTTATTCTATTCCTAAATGTATTTTTTAGTAAAAAGGGCTAATGGTAAGATTTTCGTAACTTCTATAGTATGTTGCGTATTACTTTTGTCTATCCATAATACTACTTGTTATTTTTGTATAAGTGTGTATGCATGTGTGTGAATGTGAATCGAATGACTATTGTTTTCGTTCATTTAAAACATCAAATAATAATTCACAATATGTGTACATGTGTTTACTGTTGTGCTAACATTTTTGCAATAATCTATATCTAACCAATATACTTGGCTAACAATAATATTAATGGATGTGATGTTGTAAAATTCATATTGACAGATATGGTTTCCTCTTTGATTTTAGTAGTCTATGACAGCACGTATTCATCATTATATACAACTGTTGCTACTAGTTCTACATCAACTATGCAAACTTCCATATCTTTAAATAACTCAATTTTATTAGCACTTACTTCACAATCATTAGTCATAGCAAGTTCACCTTCACAAAATTCGACTCCATCGAATACTGGCATCACCAGTAGTTTGAATACAAATATTACTCAATCAGTTCCATTCACTATCACCAGTATGAATGACACCTATACATCAGTTAATTCATCTCTAATAACATCCACGGTGATGTCTAACACATCTATATCATCAGAAAACACAGCACAACCACTTATAACAACTTTTCACATGAATACAAGCACTGTATCATCACACACCGACACTTCAACATTAGCAGCATTCAATACGATACCGAGTAGTACTAGCTCAAGTAATATTTCACAACTTTCTACAAATTCTATGACTAACATTAAATATGATTACACAAGTGAACTTTCTGGTAGTTCAACAATATCAAACACGACTACCGCAACTCAAATGCCATCGAATATTTTATTCACCAGTCAATTATCTTTACAAATAGATACTACCATTTCACCTACTCCTACGAGTAGTTCTACATCGTTTAATAAATCATTGACTGCAAGCACACTTTCTGTCACTTTAACCAATATTCATACGAATACAGTATTAAACACTACACAAACGCAGATCAATGATTTCAGTCAAACTGTTTTAACTCAATCGAATATTTCTTCAATAATATCGACCGAGTCTCTAAGTACTTTACCTCAAATATCAACACAATCTAGCACAATCACAATGATGACTGTTTCTCAACAAAATAATTCAGTAGGACCAACGTCGAATACATCACTGTTCACTACTAATGCACTTACGAGTAGTTCTGAAAGTATAGGAATACAAAGCACAATTAATGCTTCTTTTTACTACACAGGTAATGAAATCAAAACGACAACAACTATCGTCAAAATAGAAATGCACCATATTCAATATTGATTATTTCTATGTTTCAATATAAAGAATAACTTGATTTTTCTATAATTCTTAGCCGGCACTACTGAAGTAACTACATCCACACAATCAGTTATGACGAATACTGTCATAACTAGCAATTCTACAACATCGACAATATCAGTGCCAGCATCGTATGCAATGTATACAAGTTCGTTATTATTATTGAATGATTGATTTTTAGAAAAGAACATTATTGTATTAACTTTAGCTATTATCGTCCCACAGGCTCAAAATTTCACTCCAACAGACAATGCTACACGAGAGTCAGTTCGCCAAGGATTAAAAAATATGATCAACTTAGCTTTTACGTGTGTTGCTAATCCATTGAATTCCAATTGTTTACAATCTAAACGTTTTAAACGTCAAATATGTTCAAGTGGTTATGATGTTATTTTACTTTCAGAATTCACTGCAGTAAATATCAGTCAACAAAAAAAAAAGCTCTCTACTCATACTTCGATTGCTTCTATCTACACTAATCTAGGTGCCTAATACTACTCCACAACAATATACAATAAATTATGCTGTATCTAACTTATGCAATCCAGGTACACTAGTTACACCGGTTCAAGTGGCAACAGCTTTAAGTGTACTATCACCTTCACAAATCTTGAATACACTTAAATATACCTATAGTGGTCAGTTAATAGGCAATGCCAATCTTGATACTACGACAACACCCACTGCAGATCCTAAACTATGGATTATCGGTGCTGTTCTTGGACCGATTGCTTTTGTTTTATTATTAATCTTCGTATTTTGTTATTGTCATTATAAATGTCGACCACGACCAACAAATCGAGCTTTAGCTAAAGTATATCTAGTCATGAATTATCAATATATTATTATATATGTCTTTCATTGTTAGCCTCTTACTACTATTCAACCGGAATCGGCTCGATCAGCGGTAAGTTTCTTGAAGAAAAATTCGTACGTGCGAAAGATTTTTAATCAACATTCGGTTTTGTTTTATTTCCCAATTATGATACTGATTAAATAATAGTTCAATGATGTCCTCATAATAAGACAAATCAAGAAAATTTGAATTTTAAACAATATGAAGCTATAGTTTATGTTGCGCGTGTTGTCAAAAAATTGAAAAGAAATACTTCATCTTATTCTCGAACTTCTTGTTCGCCACAACTTGCTGAGTCTGTACAGTTTCACTTTCGATTTTATAACTATGAGATAACAGCTCACACTACATCGTACATGACCTTGATGGACCTTTCTATTGACTGTAAAATCAACAGATGGTTTGTTGTTAGAAAAGAAGTTACAATCGATAGTGATTTTCGAAATTCTTCTAGGAATTTTTACTCGAGAAAAGATACATATGCATTCTTCTTAAATAATTAGGATCACAAAAATATTTCAAAGGAATCATCAAAAGAAAAACCAACATCTGGAAAGAGTATATATGCAATCAGTTCACATGATCCATTGGTTGGTACTGCAGCATCAACTCATCGTTCGACACCCACTGAATCAGAGAAAAGTTCAACACCTACACCGCATCATTCAACTTCAAGTGATATACCAATGGATGAAATACGTCGACAAAATGATGTTGAACGTTGGAGAAATAAACTACGTTTACAAGAGAAATTTCAAGTAAGTAATAAAATTTTAGAAAAACACATTTCTACAATTGAATTCTTTAACTTTTTTAGTTCCCATCTACTAAACATTCAGATTCATCAGTGCCAAGTAAGTGTTTCGTTATTAAGAAACTCAATTCTCGTCCACAGTCGATATATGAAGTCTTGAAGAATGTGTTTCCATACCTTTTATGATAATAATTCTACATTCATATATGAAATGTTTAAGAATCAAAGATGTATCCAAGTTTCGTTAAAATTTTGACTGAGACATTACATTGTATGATCACCATCACATATGGTTAATGAAGAAAGAAAGAAATTTCATCGATTTGAACGGTTTTTTTCCCATAAATCCAGTCTAAAATTATGAAAGAAGTTTAGTTACAATTTGAAGTTGACGAGAGATTACATTCGTTGTGATTGTCAGTTATCCATTATTTCATTTAATGACATAAGGAAAGCAGAATTTGATATACCCGTTGAGTAGTAGACAATGAAAAGAAGTTCAATCTTAGTTTATGAAATTATTCAAAGTCTTAAAATTTTTTGACATGTGTGTATCTGGTGATTTCTTTTATACTAATAGGTACAAATCGCTCGGGTTCCGGTGCATATGGCAATCAAGCATTCGATCATGACCTACCAATAATTAATATTCAACCAGCTGAAGAAATTATTTCCATTGATTCGCCTCGTCGTATACCATCCGTAACTGAAGTTGAAGTTGGACGTACAAAATTACATCGTTTATTAGACGAAGTTCTTGATAAAGCTGAAAGTGAAGATGGTTACAATCCTGACTCGGAAAGTGAACGTCAGAAACGTCGCCGTCAACGTCGTCGTATACCTTCGACATCTGATGATCTAGATAGTTTACCTCGTAACAAACAAAATCAATTAAAACCTCATATACCTGTTATTCCACAAGTCATTGAACGTCCCGATCCAGAACTGGTTCGACTTCATCACAATCCTTATGAAGCAGGTGATCGTGCACATCGAATAGCACATATAAAACCTGTTGAATTGAAACCTAAATATGCATCTAACGATCAATCAAATGATAACAATAATCAATATTCATCTCGTTCAGATCCACCATTATTTTTTGATGATTCAATGATAGCAGATCATGCCGAGACAGCTACAGATGCATATGCAAACCCGAAACGATCAGCTAAAACTCGTATTGAAACTGATCATCAAGCCATGCTGCGCTATGAGAACGGTCGCATTGGGCGACGACGAAATATATCTGACGATGATCCATCTTATATAGATAGAATATCAAAAGATCAAGATGAATATCGAGTACAAGCACGCAATGCTTGGGTTGAACCTGAAACACATAATGATCCATTGAGTAAACATAATTATCGAGACGAGTATATGATAGCAAAGAAAAGTGCCTTAAATACAAAAAATATTCTATCATCAATACACGATAAATTACAACATATGAATGTTTCTTCATCCGGAGATTATCATGCATGATATGATGTTATTTATGAAAATATCGTCAAATCTAATTACATATATTTATATCTATCTATACATATTTCATATTAATGCTTTTGTTCTTCGATTGAATTGAACTGTATTCTTTTTTTTTTCTCTTCCATTTGGGAATCAACTTTTATTTTTCATTGTTAAAATTAATAAATAGTGTTTTTAATATTAATTATTAGATGTAAAAGATTCGTAAGATATTATTATGAATCCTAGAATAATGCATACAATTAGATCCAGCACTCCCAAAAACATGTTCTCTCAAGGATTTCAGAAGAAAACATTCTATGCATTTTGCATTTTCCATTGAAATGCTCTACAGAAAATATAAATAGCACAAGATTCTTGTGTCAAAACTCATTAAACACGTTCGCCTACTCTAATTGAACAGAAACAGTCATGCCTTACGTCAAACAATACATGTTGTTGTTTTTCTTTTGGATGATTTTTACCGGATACTATTAAAATTACTTGCATTCAAAGTCTTCATTAGTTCACAATTTATTATAAAAATAAACTCATATCAATATTCGAAGCATACGGCAATGAAGAACGTGCTCCTATACCTTTTAATTTACACATAGCTATATAAGATGCAAAACGAAGTAATTGATTCCTAGAACGAAATCTCTTTGTTAAAATTCCATAAATAATACCACCAATAAATGCATCTCCACTGCCAGTCGTATCGATGATATCTTTTAATTCAATAGGCCATGCTGTACACTGGTATAGATGATACTCTTTTCCGTCGATTTGACAAATCTCTCGTGTAACAATACTACCCTGATGATTACATGAGGTGTCGTCCACTTGATCGAATGATTTTTCATTCGACTCTTCGATAAGAATACTTCCATTTTTACCACGAGTTATGATAACAAATTCACATGTTGGAAGAAAACGGATAGCTGTTTCTATCAGTGATACATCTTTACAAACATTTCGAGAATAGTTTTCAGTTGTGATTATATAATTCA
Organism: Rotaria macrura; assembly: GCA_900239685.1. Lineage (NCBI taxonomy): Eukaryota > Metazoa > Rotifera > Eurotatoria > Philodinida > Philodinidae > Rotaria > Rotaria macrura. Next base: position 25,048 of record OENT01000975.1, read on the forward strand.
TAAGTGGTATCAATTCATCTAAATGAGATCTTTCACGTTCTAAATCGAGTGAACATAAAATAGATTTATCTTTGGCTAGTTTTGCTAGATGTACGGCAGCTTCTGTTGAACGACTATCGAAATGAATGAATTCTATATTATTTAACCAATCACGGTTTACATCATCAATCAGGATCTGTTCGTTATTTGCATTAATTAAACATGTTCGAGTGGTTGATTGTGCATCAACAATAACATAGGTTAGAGGACTTGTGACAGACCGATGTTTAAGAATCAAAGATGTATCAATATTTTGTTCATTGTCTAGATCTTGAATAATTTTTTCACCATTGTCATCAAACCCAATTTTCGTTAGAAGTTTAACTGTAATACCTAAACGACTGAGACACGTCGCTGTATTAGCTGCATTCCCACCACCACACATGGTTAATGAATTCACTCGAAGTTTTTCATCTGGCTGAGGAAAATGATTAACTTGAGCTATATAATCAAGACATGCAGCACCAAATATAAGAATTGAACTCATTTTAAAATCTAGAATTGAAAAAGTACTAATAAGATTTCTGTATGATTAAAACAAAATGTGAAAAGTAATTTCACTATTTCTTCTGAAATGTAATTTTCGTAGGAAAGAATTAAATAGAGCGCTATTTTCTTTCAAAACATGCATTATATTTCGAATCGATTCGAATGTATAGAAAATGAATTTATTGTATTCGGTATAGCTAGTCTAGAAATTCTAGTAGTCTTTGCTCTAGTATTTTTACAAAATGAAATAAAAATAATAATTACATTTGTGGAATATATTCAATCCAAATTATTAAGTACAATTAGTATGACTGTTGCATTTGGTTTAATTCTATTAGACACATTACAAGTTCACCAAGGGATTAAAATTATCATAACAATTTTATTGATGATTACACTAAGTTTAAGTATAAATTATACGTATAAAGTTTATACACTTGATGAAGGTTAATACTGAATAATCATAGGAAGAATCATTTTGATGGACTAAAATGTGTAGTACGATGTATTGATTGTTATTGATCAGAAAAATGATTTATAAGAATATGTTCGATATAAGACACTGCAGAGAGAGAGAGAGAGAGAGTCATGGTCGAGTGATATTCTGAAACAGATCTGTTTACAAACTTCAAAGTACCTTTCGATCGTTGTTTTCTATATTAAAAATGTAATACTTAGGATCATATTTTCTTGCATGATATGTAAGCATTTCATGTATTTATACATCTATTAATCACATCTTTTCCTGTTTGTCGAGAATGAATATTTTAGTCATAAATAAATTCAAATAGTTATCTATGTAATTTTCTTCATTGTAGGTTATTATGTTACAATGCCTTATTTTATTCTCTATTCATGTTTCGTCTTCGTCGTTAGTACAAAAGAATATTCATTCTTTAGTGTTCAATTTATAAACTATTTTGTAATGATTCTATTTTCTTTCATATGCTTTATTCTATTTTCTACGAGTACTTGCCTTGGAATAGAATTTCACTCGACACATCTAAATTATATTGCATTCATTGGACTTATCATAGGAACTTTTAATATCATGTTAATGATTGATTACAATCAATATATAACTAAACAAATACAATCTACTATTCATTTTTTACTAATGCAATTCATACATATTTATCTATATTTAGCTCATTTATTAAGTGTTAAATTTGAAATAGAGAATTGATTCAAATTGGTGATCAATGTTCGACTTTGTAGCATATAGATAATCTAAAACAGAGATCATGAATAAGTTTTTTAGCACAAGAAATTAGTTGCATGCTTGGCATTCTTCATATTTCATGTTTTATTGATTTATATCGATCGCTTTGAAATCGAATCAATCAACTCTAGGATCGTTCGCTTACACAAACAGAATCAAACTATTTTCAATCATGCAACCAATAAGAAATTTTGTTTCTCACTAGTTTGTCCTACAATAGTATTATTTATTCTTGAACGATTCCATTTACGAACAACTTTCAGCTATGAATTCATACGAAAAAAAAAACCATATTGTCGCTAACGATAAATTTTTGTTCCCTTGAGTACTATTAGTCGTTCTTTCTTTTTTGTATTTATCACATGAATTAAAAGACGAATCCACTACATTGTGATTAAATTTTTTTTTTTATTTTGATTAATTCATCTCTGGAACACATATATTTGCTGTGCACAGGCAACAAAAAAGAAAAAGAAGAAGAAAAAATACGAAGATGTGTATAAATAAATAGAGGCAAATGAATACACAAATACACTAAGGAAGAAGAAGGAAATAGTTTAGAAACACTGTTCATTTAATCGAAATCTTGTTTGTATATACGCGCATTCTACAAACATCGACCAATAAAAATTGCACAAGATTAGTTTTGATGTATGGAGATATTAATATATATATCTATATATATATGTTTGGTTAATTTAGAAAAAAACGTGAGAGAAAAAGAAACAAAATTAAATATATGCGCATTGAACCAGCTACACAAACAAACAAAAAGCTCTGTGTACAAGATTATAAATAGAACGACATAATATTAGAGAATAAAAATGTTTTGTTGGCTATGGAAAAAAATAATAATAATCAACACAGAATACATGGAAATCTGATGATTTGCATATTTCTACTGTTCATCTTCTTGTCGAGGTTTCATTTCGAGATCACGTAGAAATTGTCTTGGAGTTATTGTATGATCACTGCCTGTTGATTTTAAAACAATATAGATTAATACTCATGCGAAACAAAATACATAATTATGTCTATTATATTGTACTTACCTATGAATACTTCCCATTTTTTATTATTATTTTGTGTTACTTCGTAAGCACAACGAAGTTCACTATAACACACACCGCCAAGAACAAAGATAATTAAACGTGGACCCGAACGAACGGCACCTCTACGATTGTGCATCCAACCACCGAATTCTCGAGAACTGAAAACAAAAATCAAAATTATGTGTCGTCACTTGTCAAAGGAACTACTACTATTCATTAAGAGTAGCCATTTTCCATGGAAAACTCACAAGACGTGGTCTTCTTTGACAATAGAATATCTCGAAGAAGGACTATGTTCTTGAATCCTTCTATCTTGTATTCGAATGTCTTCTTTGTCGAAATGGATAATCGAGTTTTGTCACTGATGCTAGTTATATACGGAAGGAAACTTTCGATAGCGAAAGTCTGATATATTCAAAGAGAAGTATTCTTAGATAGAACCATTTTATTTGCTAAAAATCTTAGAACTATTCAAATGTACTTCTATCATACTAGATTACACTGACATATGAAAAAAGGGCACTAATTCTTTTGATCCTATATCTCTATCACTTGAAATAAAAATCGACTTTGATTAGAAATGTGAAGAGCGCAGATTTATGAGCGATATCGAATATAAGCATACATTTTTGTCCCCTGAGAAATTCATTCTATTACATCGTACGACAATTGTTTTGTGAAGAAAAATAAAAGCATCTGTGCCATACAGTCAATCAAATATTTTATCAAAAAATATATGTTAACGACATTGAATTTTGATTTCTTATAGAGTTACTATATCATTCGAAACAATCATATTAAAGCTAAACGAATTTACAGAATCAAATTATGATCAAGCATAGAGTCAAGCAGAATAGACAAAATAATATATATTGATTTCAAATCTACCTGGTTGCAGAATAATTTGCCGGAATACTTCGTTGGCCACCAATCGATGGAAATTGTCGTTGATCCAATTTATCGTCAATAATATCCTGTAAAATAGAAAGCAAACAATAGTTAATATCAAAATACTAAATGATGATCTCATGAGAATACAACGAGTTTTTCATCAAGGCACTCTAAGAATCATTAGAAGAGAACAACAAGTTAATCGAGTTGACTAATTCATATCACGACGCAACGATGTTGAAATCCTTTCGATTACATCGAATAGCCGATGTTACTAACAGAACGGACATATCTCTTATGGAAATTTTACTACTATGATCATCGTTGACATAACATGAATAAAGAACATTTTTATGTTCTTTTAAAAGAATTCTTACCTCCATAATATCTTTCACATACGGTGTCCATCTTGAATTCGTATATGTTGTTTCTGTACGTTCTTTTCTTGGTTGTGGAATATTTCTTCGTCTTCCAGCCTAAATGAAGCTCTTCATATTATACCGTCAATATTTGAATTGCTTTCATAAACATGCACAAAAAAAAAAGATATAGTTTTTTTTTGGTTGTGTGTTTTTCTTTCCATGCTGACGAACATAGACAAAGAATGGAAATAAATATGTATATATGTATATATATATATATATATATATAAAAGAAGAGGAGAAAAACATAAAAGTATACAAGTGTACATTTTGAAATATATTCAGTCATGCTCATAAAGAAAAATATATCAAATCACCCCTGACGTTTTTATAAATAATTCCGTAGCCATATGCATGGCAGTCGTTCTGCCTAAATCCGCTGATACTCCACTTTCACGCTGGAGTAGTTTTTAGTTTTTTGTATTAAAAAAAAAACAAAATTTATCAAATTTGATTTCCTTACTCGACTTTGATCTTGAATTATTTGTAAATTAAGATGTTGCATATTTGATATAATGTTCTTTTTCTCTGTTGGTATCAATGCATGACTTAATAGTTTGTCAAGATTTTCTTCGGTAATACCTGTCGAAAACAAAATATTCATATTAATGTTTGTTTAGATTTAATAAGATAAAACAAGCAAAAAACAAAAAATGATAGGCTTTTTTAATCGATTGGTGTTAATTAGGAAAAAAAACCATAACCCGGTACTAGCGCTTTTAATATCTTTTGCGTGTTTTTCTTCTTCTCTTTACCGAATGTATCTGGTGGAGTAGAACAATAACCTAAATGAATATATTCCAATTATTTATTTGTTGTTTTCACGTGAATATATATATATATATATATATAAGTATATATATTTTTTTTCCTTCTAACAGCAATTTTCAAATGGAAAGAAAAATACACTTTACCATTTTTATGTAGAATGTATAACATAATAATACGTAATTTATCTTCAACCGCTATAACAGTATCAAGCAATAATGGAACGATATTACGCATGTGATCTTTGATGCGATCACCTTCAGGGTCAGTACCCATAGCCAAATTCTAAATGATAAATAATATTCAGATTCAACGAACATTCATCACTATACTCATATTGAAAATGGTTTACTCGATTTAGATTATAGAATACAGTATCGATTACATTTATAGATGTCATGACATAAAACTATATTACGTGTATAATCTTTTTAGTATAGCATGCATCATCAGGACCTTGGGGATTTGCCAGTAATATATTTTTAACAGATTGAACATGGAATCAATTCGTTCTAACAGTGTATTTCGACTTATGTTTATTTTACTTAGTGAATTAATATACTTTAGCCGGAAATTCTACTAGATCAAGGTTTTCATTTCTTTTCTTTTTCATAATATATTCAATTTTTTAGCTGAAAGTTCTTCTACTCCTTCAAAACTGGATTAGTTTCGTGAATCTCTTGTATGAAGTTTATTCTATATAAAAACATTTTTCAAGAGCATAAAAACTTTTCATGGTAAGAAATTTTTCTCATATTTAGTTTTCTGCTCTTTTAATTCTTCACATACATAGGGTATTATGAGATTAAATACACATAAGATAATTGAAATATTGTTATTATTTCAACGACGTATAAATCATTGACGTCATTGAATAAATCAAATCATGATTCACATTCTTTCGTTTGCTTTAGTATTATTTTATTTTACGGATCAAGCCCATTAGATGGTTTTTTTTTATATATTCAACATTCGCTTATTCATATCATGAAACAGCGATAATTATTTCTAACACTACTAAATCTTCAGTCCGGAAGACAGGAAGTACCATTAGCCTTATTAAAAATGTCTCGTTTTTTGTACATCGGAAGTCTACTTGCTCGTTCCGTAGAAACTCGATTAGATCTTTTGATTTTCTTTTAATGACACAGAAATGATCTATGTTTAAAATGAATAATGAATGTCGCGTATACCTGTTCGACTGAACATAACTTTTCGCCTGAATCACGATTGTATGCATTCATACATTGTTCAGCAATATTAAAATGAAGTGCATATGCATTTAATTCTTTTTGATATTGTGGCATTTTTTTAATCATTAATCTAATGAACATGAATCATTGTTTGAAGTATGAAGAAAATACATAAACAAAATGTTTTCACATACGAAAGATCTTTCATTGTCGTACGTTCACCTCGATCAGCATCTTTAACACGTTTTTGTATTGCAAAATCTTTAATTTTTTTTGTAATACTCCTAAACATATGACAATGAATGAATATAATTAAAAAAAAAGTAAAAGAAAGATACAAACTGTGTAACAATAGCAATGTGTTGATGACGAAGTTCAGTCCAAAGTTCATCATTTTCATCTAGTAAAACTTTTTGTTTCTGTCCAGGATTGCTTTTCGGATCAACACCAGGTGTTTGTACTTCATATCTAGTATCATGGAGAGAGAAAAAAACGAATATGACTTGTACTCTTCTCTCATTCTTTATACTGTCAAGAACTTACTCGAAAACATCGTTTTCAATTTTTAATAAATCTTGTGCCATAGCTTGGAATGTTAATTCATGAAGTAATGGTGAAACAGCATCAAAACCACGATCAAGTAAAAGTAATATTGATTTTCCTTTATCACCGCCCTATGTTTAATGATTCAAATTGAAATATTTGAAAACTACAATAAACAAATTTACTTCGCCCATCGTTGCATCGTCAGCTTTGTATTGATTGAGTTTTTGTTGAACGGCATGTGCAAATTCTAGCATTTTTTCATTTTCACTTCGATACCGAATCGTTGGGTATTCGCCCAATGTTGCACACAATGTTGCTATTTGTTCAGCTACAAAATCTAAATGTGATGATCGCATATGCGATTGTGATGGATCATATGCAATAAAGAATGTATCCGGTGAATCGAGTGTAAAAACCTTAAAATTAAACATAGAAATATTTTCTCTAAGAAACAAACGTATTATTCTACCTGACGTTCATAAGGTAAAAATGCAATGTTAACTTCTCGTAATGTTTTAATATATTTTGCACATTTCGATTGAGTTAATTTCGTAAATAATTCAGAATTACATGCTAGAAGAAAAACATAAACAACAAACATTTAATGAGTTGAACTCATTGGAAATCGAAAATAGAGACGAGAAGAAAAATCTTTCTAACAAAAACTCATATTTAAATGATTTTATTCAAGATATTTATGAATGATTTCTAATGCAGGGGAAACAAAGTACACAACTCAATCAATCATCGTTCAATGTAACATCTAACTTGATAAGAATGACTGAGTGAGATAAACAAAAAAACAAAGATCCTGCCATATTTTCAATCGCATGAGTTTTTCTTATTAATTACTGATCGTTATCCGGGACAGTATTGAAAATAGGATGATTCATTACATTGAAATCTAATGTATCAAATTTCTCTCGCTTTACATTTCATTAACATGACACAGTTCTCAAAGAAATTTTCTAGTCTCATTTTTTTTCTATGTTTTTATTTGTCACACAACAAAAACAACAAATCTGTCGAATTGAGATCAATTCGATGAGGATAAATTTTCAATGATTTTACCAGATGACAAGAATCTATTCATACAAATCCATGTGCAATAACCTCTGGTATTTTTCTTGACTGATCATACATCCTTGTCTGTTTTACATGATATTTATTTAAAAAATTGCCTTCAACACAAAAAGTATCTTTACAGATGTTGGGGATGATTGAAACCTAACCCTAAAACAAGTCTAAATCTGAAAGATTTTTTTATTTTGAATCCGCAGATTTCACAGAACAATTCTCATCATCATCGTAAGTATATCATTTTCGTGTGTATATCTATTTATGAAATGTTTCTTTATTAACACATGAATGATTCCGGCATTAGTAATTTGCATTTCTGACTCATTGACTTATGTAAACAGAACGAAAAAAAAAAATAAGAAACACATGATTATTTTTTGATAACATCAAATGGTCGATAAGATAAATCGACCATGGTACAAAAACAAGAAACCAAGAATGGTTCTTTCGAATTCATAGTATTCAATTACCTTCAGTAAAGAAAACATGAGCAGCCTTATATTTTGGTACTAATGCATTTGCCTTATCGAAATCATTGATAAGTTCGTTGATTGACTGAAGAAATGAGTAATTAAATTAAATTAAATTTCTACGTATTATTTGATCTTACTTTTTCGTTCGGTTGTACAAAATAAACAGCTTCAAGCATCCCTAATGGTTCACGTTTTTTCATAATATCTTCTACGACTACAAAAAAGAAAACAACAAAGGTTCATAGTAAAAGAAAGAAAAAAGGAAAGTTTACTTGTTATTCCTTCGGACATAATATCATGCATTTTACACGATGCAGATATAATTCTTGTTGCCAAACGATCCATAACAAGAACTTTCCAATCGTTCCGTTCTTTTTGTCGAACGGACTCACATCGTAACATTTCATTGATTAATTCTAAATTATTTAGATAAATATATTAATAAACATAAGTAATTAATCATGATGGTTTATTTATTTTTCTAATTACTCGCTCCGACTAATTTTTGTAAATTGGACGTTGTCATCGTTTTAATTTCATACGTATTAAAAATAGAAAATCATGTATCAAAAGAAAACAAACAGACGACAAAGGAATTTTCTCAATCAATCTTCTCTTGATGATGATGATGATGATGATGGTGATATTATACCTATTGAGTTGTTCAATTGAAAAAGAAAAAAGTTACTGAAATATTTTATTAACAAATAGTTTTATTGAGGATTGAAAAACATCGAAATGGTTTATTTTTCTATTCAATTCACAAATGCATTTCTTTCCGTTGCAATTCTTTCTATTGGTTACATAGAAGAGCCAATAGATAGAAGTAGAGTTAATGCATTGTTCCTTGTTCCATTGTTATCTATATTGTCTTAAATAGGATACAATTGTGGAATCGAGATTCATAAGTAAACAATGCGGTCGGACGTAGTATGAATAGTTGTTTTCAGTTGGATAGTTTTTTCCTCGATGTACAAATTACTTTTTTTTCATTGTTATCATATATGACATGGGGAGAAGCAGTTACTAGTAATACGAAAGAGTTCGAAAGTAGATGTATTATATGCTATTCAGATGAGAATTGGATACGTTAAACCTTGCATAAAGTCTATGAACTTAATAGATAAAGTGTGATTTAGAAACGTTAGTCATCTAAACAATGTTTTATTTTAAGTGAGGGTCTCTGTACTAGGGCGTAATCAAAATATTTATCCAGATATTTCGTGTTTCACATAATTGGATAAATGTACTCACATCGCACAGCCATGAAGGTTACCTCCTTCATCTTTCGTGATAGTTAATGATTGGATTCAAGCTAGTTAAAATGATAGCTTGTGTGCAAGTAAAGAACATTATTTTAAGACGCTCAAAGGTTCATAGAAAGAGTTACGAAATGACAAAATTGGTTTAGATAGAAGAAAAAACAAGTTGAGAAACATTCTCCCATAGAGAGAGAGAAAGCTAAAAAAAGATGCTTTAAGCTCGATTGAACATAACATTTATGACAAATATAGGTTTCGTGGTCATAGTATCCGAAATGACAAAAACTATGTTAACAGTTATGAATTTTACTGATTAGTCTTTTTTGAGAAAAGTGGACGGAGTACATCCAAGTCTTATCCTATGTACATTTTATTTTTTATTGAAAACATATGCGTTCAAAACCGAAGGCAATCTAACTTCCTTTCGTTCATGGATGAGAGAGATCAAATGATCTATACTATAATTCTAGTCAAAACGTATCTATGTAGTCGAACCATTTTTCAAATTAAGTAAATAGTTCTAATCTATGACTTGACTGTGATCAAATAAATATCACTGATCAAGAAATAATTTTACATATGAAAGTATTTTACGTGAGCTCATCACCTCTCAGACTGTTTCTTATCACTGAAGGTGAAGTGGTTCAGTTCAAAATTGTCTTAATTCATTAGAAAGAAACGATTGATCAAGCATTGAAATTGTACGTTAAACATTGATAAATATCATCGGAAATGAATTGGTTCGGTATCAAGATTAAGACTGTTGAAAAATATTTCGTCAGAAGTTCAATTCTACGAATATGTAAATCATGATATTTTTATGTTTATTGTAGATGAACAATCAAAATTCAATTTCAAAACCAACTGTCCTGATACGACCAACATCACCATCGGTTTTAACGAAACAAAAACCACAAATGATCGATAATGACAATCAACAAGTGAAGATCAACGAGGAAAATAATTATCATAGTTCTAGTGAAACAACAGTTAATACTCCTTCAACAACAAGTAATGAGAAGGTAAATAATCAGATGTTTCGAAATAGTCCTCATAAGCAAGATACAATCTAATCGATAATCATGACATAAAAAGAAAAAACGAAATCTTTTCTTTTCGAGATTTATAGAAAGGTCTGATACAACCATGAGACAATAAGTTGTCAAACGTCCATTTATTCTAAATAGGACAGCTGGTGTCTAGAGTAAAACAAGAATTTAAATAGTTATGTATTCTATTGTGTGAACAATACCAATAAAAAATGACGGTCAACACATGACGTGTCTATCCAATAGACTTTATCGGTTTCATATTTCGTTTAATCTTATCCTGATTGTTTGTCTCTATGTAAAGCTTGAACTTTTGATTTGAATGAAAATTTTACGAATGTTATTCATATCTATTTTAGGAAATAAAAGAACATGAATTAATCATCTATGAATTTCATTTTCCTGTTGAACTTTGCGGTCGTCTTATTGGTCGACAAGGTGTTCATGTTGACTATATACGACAAATGGCACAAGTGGATTTAGTTGTACGTGATGACGCTGTATCTTATGAAAAACAAGTTGTTGCTTTACATGGTATTCAATTTAATTTAATTTATTAAAAAATCAATAAATACATATATGTAGGTCGTCGAGTTGATGTCGCACAAGCTATTGAACTAATAGCAAAACGTTTTCCACTAGATCGTTATCCACAAGTAACATTTAAGCCTATTAATAAAAAGATCATCGTTCGACAACGTCCACCTGAATGTGTACCCATACCTTCATCCATTGCTCAAGTAGTTACTTTGTTTTGTCGTTCAATACATATTTTTCGTTATCTATATCTATAGCTTTATTTACCTGATGGTATACCAACAGAAATACTTGTTACAAGTGTTGTTTCATGTAATCATATATTTGTTCAACAAATTTTGCATCCATCCTATGCTGAACTAAGTCGTCTCGATAATTCAATGTCAGTATTTTATCATCATACAGAAATGACACCACTTCTACCTCGTCCTATTCAACGTATGATTTATATTCATATTCATATGAATCATAATGAAACTATTGATACATTTCATTTTAGCTGGCATTATATGTGCAGCACCAACTCAAGCTGGTTGGTTTCGTGCATTGATTACAGTCTATAACAGTAATCATGATATGGCAATGATCAAATTTCTTGACTACGGTGGTTATCTCTATGTGCATGCAAATACATTGCGTGTTCTTAGGTACATTAGATTGAAATTCTTGAAAATAAAACTTATATGGTCTATTTTTTTGTTGTTGTATAGACAAGATTTTATGATTATTCCATTTCAAGCTGTTGAAGTCTATCTTGATAATGTTGTACCAGGAGATAGTAAGTTGTTAGAATTGATATCGATGAATCATTGAGTATTACAAGTCTCGTTTGCTTTTATATAAGTTCAACTTTTGAACGGACCCAACGTTTGTTTAGTGTTGTTTTTGTAAAAAACATTTACTGGATTTTTCACTTTAAGAAATTTCATTGAGTAAATGCAAGTCGCTCGTGATAGCTTGGAGACATTCTATCATACTAAACAATGCTTTTTCTATTAGATGAATCTCCGATAAAAATGGAGACAAGGTTGCCGATTCTGCAATTTTCATCATTGCTATACAATCAGAATGAGATTTCAACATTTCCATACTGAGTATTCAGTTCAATTAGCAGTGATAGAAGAACTTGTAATTGATAAAAACTGTATCTATTTATAGGTGGTGCGAAAATTTCTGAACAAAATATTTGTGCCATTTTAATCTACTTGAAATTAGTGTGCACCAATGAAAATCTATAAGTCAAGATCAGAATTGTGTGCTTCTTCTGATTATGGGTTGAGAAAATTTTCGATCTGATTTTGTTTCATAGTAGTGATGGAGTGTTGGAAAGGCCTAAAGAACAGATTTTTCCTAGCCTCTCTAAGTATCTTGGGAAAGACGCAAAAAAAACGGTCGAACTCGATAGTTTTGTAGAACAGATACTTCTTCACAAAATGTGATATTGAACTAAGCTGTAGCTTCTACTCAAAAACGAAAACCGAGGTGTTTTGTCGGAAGACAAAAAAGAACTCAAATAATAAATTTTCTAGGACTGATCTTCCTCTACAAGCTCATATATTAGTGAAGGTTTCAACATTTAGTTTTGGAATGGTTTTTCACTTGCCGAAACTATTTTCAAGTGGGTGAAAAATAAGCAAACATTTTGTTCAGAAATTTTCACACTACCCGTTACTTTGAAAAATTCAAGAGAATATCTAAATAAGTATTAACTCGTCGATTTTAAATTTAGATCAAGAAGATTTCACACCAGAATCAATCGAATCAGTTAAATCAACAATCCTTGGTTCTTGTTTTAAAGCCGTTGTTACTGGTTATCATTATGATAATACACCGTTTATTCAATTAACGAAACGTCATGGACATGTAATAGGTTTTTTTTTATAAGCCGACACGATAACCATATTCTTTCGTTGTATTTTAGTCACGTCCAATAAATGTTGACATACAGAAAATGATTAACACTCAACATCAAGCAACTATTGTTAATGATTCAGCATTAACAAGTAATTCTAATTCTGTATCAACTAATCATTTAGAACAATCTGAATTAGATGCATCAATATTATCATCAACATCCAATTCTGATACTTAACGAGAGCAATCTTCTTTTTTTGGTTTTTCTGCGTATATTAGAAGAATCACTGATTTTCTTTGTTTTTTTTGTCGTTCTTTCTCTCATCTATTCGAATCATAGACAAAACAATATGTGATTGTTGTGTATGCCTTCTTTTGTTGTTTCGAGGATGATGACGTATACAGTTAAATGTATCCATCCCTCTGTTGTTGACCACTTTCTGTTTTTTCTCTTGTTCTCTTTAGTCGGTTTTTTTTTGTTATATCAATAAGTTATGTGCCTTCGATTTTGCTCAAGGAAGATAAAGGAAACCTAAGAAATGGTTGAAGTAAATTCATTAGTTATGAAATATAACTAATCTCATAGTATTAACTAATAGCTTTTATTTATTATAACTCTTATCGAATATTATACTGATATAGGATATGTGCATGAACATGTTTCTCAGGTTTTACGAAGTCAGTTTAATACAATGGTTTATTATCCATTTAGGTTCCGGTGGCGTCAACGTTTTTCATACTCTAGTCAATATCAAATTTCCCTTCTCGTAGTCTCGTACCTTACTTTCTAATTGCTGTGCTCCGAGTAATTTTGGTTTCTTTTTCCTTGCTCAAAGCATTCAAAAATATATATATATATGCCGTATGGATACCGTTTTAAATCAGAACGTTGAAATACTATCTGTCTGTCTTGAATGAAAGTTTAGGATATCAAATCACTCAATTCCAAGGAAATGAATTTGTCTAGTCGATGCAAGAGGTGTGCTTTGTTCATTGGAAAGTGACTCTATTGTATGACGATATTATATTCAGTTTCTTGCCACGATACAGAGTCTGTCTGTAGAGATCGGCATTGTATCGGTTCAAATTTTGAAAAAATCTTCTTCAAATCTTATCGAGTTACACTTTTGAGATAGTTTAGTTTTTCGTTGCCTTTATTTGAAAATCGAAAACATCTTTCCCCTTATGATTTCTTTTCTTTAAACGAACGACATGATACCGATTTATCACTTGGTTTTGTTGAACGTTCACTTAAGTGACTGTGCTAGTTTGACCGATTTTCAAACGGTTTGACTAGACCTATTAACTGATGCCAATCCTGTCACGATACATATGAAGTGTGAATGTGTTCGATAAACAAGAGAAAGAAAATTAAATTTTTCTATTTCCGAAGTGACACCTGCCAGATATCTATAATGATACTCAGGGTGTAATTAAAGATTACAATGGCTTGTCTCTCGACACCTAATGAAAAATGTATTCGATTAATGTATTTTGTCATAAAAGACATGTATTGATGATGCATACTAATCTATGCAAGCCGACAGACACATGGGTGAATTTCATCTTCAATTAGATCAGTAATTTTGTCATGTTCCACATAATAATTTCCCCCCAAGTTAGACTTACACTTTTTCTTAATCTTATTTTCGAAACCTATTCGTTAAAAATCAACGCAAATCGACAAGTGCATGATTTTTAATTGTATTCAAAGAATTTCATTGAACTGAAAAGATTTTCAATGATCACATTGTTTGGTGACCAGTATAATATCCGTAGATTTCACGTTTCTCGCCATGTTTATTAAAACTAAAAACAAACCGAGACTTTTTAAAAAGAAAAAGGAACTAATGATATTCTCGTTTCCGTCTCTGAATTCATAGGAAAAAAAACATCAAAGTTATCATCAAAAGAATAAGAAAATTATTTGATTTCATGATACCTCATTACTGTCATTCTGTTAGTAATCGAAGCCTGTACTCGAGTTCTCGGCACAATATGGAATAGAACTCATGAACTTTAATAATAAAAATGAACGAGAATTTCAAGGTTAAAACACTTGTTGTAGAAATCTAATAACATTGAAAAACAACTTGAAAATGATCCGATCCACTTTCTTTATTTTTTGAATGTAAAACAAACGCGAATATATGCATATAAAAATTTATACACCAGCTCATATGATGCATAATGTGTAATATCTTACTGAAAATAAATTAAAAAAAAGAGAAGAAATCAAAAACATACAATGATTAAGTCAAACATATTTCACGTTTCTTTTTCTTGGTTTTTTTCTTAATACAAAAATAGAACAACATCAACAACAACACACAACATTTAGAAAATAAAACAAAAGAAAAATCATACGGTTAGAATATACACTATCTCATGTTCTTTGCTCTCTGTATGGATATTTGAGCAATTTGATTGTGTAACAATGATCGCAAGAGAAGAAGAAAGAGAAAAAAAACCAACAAACGAATTATTTGTTATAGAAAGTTTTAATTATAAGCACCAGGTTTCAAATGTGAGAAAATAAAATAACAATACAAAAGCATGTGTCATGTTGTACAATCATGAATCACACCGTATTTTGTCGTTGAGGACATGTTACCGATATAGCTGGTAAAGTTTGTCGTATTGTATTTAATTGTGTTTGAACATGAGATTCTAAACGTTGCCATAGGCGATTGTTTTGTTCATTCACAGCTGCTGCCATTGCATTTGGTAGATTTTCAATTTGAGACTAATAAGAAATAGAAGAACATGTTAACGTTGGATTTCTCTTTCTTATTTTTACAATTAACAAGAAAGGAAATTTACTTTCATTCATAGTAATTGCAAAGTAAACATGGTTGAAAAAATAGAATAAATCAAGTATGTCAAGCTATGGTAGAAATTATAACGCTTAGACAAATATCCCTCTAGACTTAATTTGATGGAATAAATTTTTCTTACGAACTAATTTCATCTTTTAAACGAGTGTAGACAAGAATAATGTTTTCTAGCTTAATCGAAATCATACGTTTAACAATGGAAACAAAGAATTCTTTTTTTTTCCATGGATATTTTTAGATACCTTTAGGAATCGTATTAGATTACATTTCTCGAATGGTAAACTTCATTCTTTCACTTAACTAATTCAACATCGTCCATACATTTTTCATTCTACGAGTCAATCAAAAGAATTATCAAAGACAAATAAACTGAAGTCTAAGAAATTATTCTTTAAAAGAAATAATTTTCTTGTGCTTCATGAATATAAAACATTGTGACATTTCCTTCATAATTACAACTCGCTCTCGATATGGACGGAAAAGCAATCTATCGGAGATCGATGTTATTTCATAAATTTTAAATTGGATCAGTTTCCCCTCATGTAACAAACATGCTATTCATGAGGGTTACACAAGAGCGTAGGCTCACTCATGACTGATATAGTACTTATTTAAATAATACTGCGACGTTGACTTGCATAAAATTTATGAACAGCAGTCAACATATGAAATTATTTTTTACCTGTAACGTCACTATTCTTGAATCTAAATCATAAAATTTTGATTCAAGAACAGTTTGATTCGAAACCATTTGAGAAACAACATCAAAGACAGATGATTGTAGCTGTCAAAAGAAAAAAGCAACAAATCATTAATTTTAACATATTTTAAATTCTTTCTCGTACTCGCGCTATATCAGATACAGCATTAACATTATCGGTTAATTTCCTTTGATCGAGTTTAACTTTTCGTAAACTAGAATAAATAAGTGTTTGTTTTTTGTCTTTCGAAAACTAAACGTATAATCATTTACCTATGAATCGCTTGAAGAAATTTCCTTTGATGAGTCCGTACTCGTGATGTATTCACAATTTTTACTAATTTTGTATATTTATATATCAGCCATGTTTCGCGTAAAACATTGGCAGCAGCATTTTTCAACTAAATATAATTCGAGAGCAAATACGAAAAAGAACAGTTTTCTTTATAACTGTTAGATCTCTATGCGACATACGCGTTTCGTTAATTGTGTATCCATCATAAAATTATGAACATGTTTTTCAGCGCGTGTTAATTCTAATTTACGAGCAAGTACAGCCACCATGGTTGCTGTACACGATACACCCTGAAATATGAAATGAAATCATATTTATATTCGAGATTATTCTCATTTGACATTGAATTAGTCAATTTTTATAACAAATATTTCATTGAAATCAATCATTAAAACGAGTTATATTTAAGATATTGACTTGATCTAATACAATCTATATAGAAACATGTGTTCTGAAATCTACTGAAAATACCGAAAGTAAGAATAGTGAGTGAAATCGTTAGAGACAATATTGCATGTCTACGAGAACATATCTAGTTTATTTGTGCATAAACTATTGGTGACCTTAGTGAAATTTTCATACATGAAAGTCGTATTTTTTTATGTCAAAACAAGACGTATAGTTGATTGCATGAAGATAAATGTGCACTAAGAGAAATTCGAAGAACTTTTTATTGAATAACATGACCAGTTCTAAAAGTACATAGAATGATCTCATACATCTAAGTAGAGAGCTAAGCAATGATTTTCTTCTATCCTCTATCTAAATATAAGCTTCTAATGCCTTCATGTTACTGTGAAGTATTATATTTCTTGCATGAATATTCAGGATTATTTTATATGAATACCCGCGAGGTTACGATTTTACTTTAACAGAGTTGGTTATTAACAGTGAACAACGTAAAAAATATTGTTGCATGTTCTATTATCCAACATGCTTAAGCATCGGGAAAGTAGCCCTACGTATTTACGTGGTAGAATTGAAAAATTTATCGAAAGATTATCGTATTTATACACAATATTAAACATGTTGTGGATTATACTATAATATGAATCTGTTGTTGAGAATTTATTCTCATAGAAAATTTGGAATTATCAGTACAAAATCCTACCATGAGACCAGATGCAACACAAATAGCACGACCACAATAAGTATTCGGTACTAAATCTCCATAGCCAATAGCTAAAAATGTAACAGCAACGAGCCACATTGAATTGAGAAGATTTCCGTGATGTTTCGGATCATGATTACTGAAGTAAAATAACGATATTTTAAGATTATTATCATTCAAATGAACATAGAAATCCGTATTTCTGTACCTTTCACATGCTCTTAATGTCCAACTAGCAATGATGAAAAGTGAAAGAATAAAAACAAGTAAAACTGTGCCTGGACATATGGTCATTAATGTTTTTAATACAAATCTTGTGTTAAATTTGATTCGATTAAATGCTCCTATACTTCTTGATGAAGCATCTTTAAGGAGAAATTATAAAAAGAAACAAAACAACAACATCGTGTATATCTTCTAAAACGATAAATGTCAAACCTGTAAATAATTTGCTATGTAAAAGCATAACACGACATATTAAATACAGTCGAATAAACATCGGCAATGAAAGCAGTATATCTACATAAACATGAGCCGTTTTTATTTGTGAATGATAATCTGCTTTGTTCGACATATGTGTTGTCCATTCGAATTCAAACTTGCCAGGTATTGGATGAATAGCACAAACTAAAATGCGGACATGATATTTATAGAACAGTATGTCGTGTTAAATAAAGATTGTTATTATTACTTGAAACTTCAGCACCTATTTGAAGCAGACGTTGCCATGTCATGGCTATTCGCCAATCATCCAAACAATTATCAATCATGAATAACTGAAGAAAAAAAATACAAATACATATATATATATATATTCGTTTTGTTTTTCATTTGTTGTTGTTGTATTTTCTTACTTTAACTTCCAGTGCATGATAGAAAACAATCATGGCAACTAATATCAATGTAGATACTGTAATACATGATTTAAGCAATAACGAGCACCAACCGTCCTACAAGAAACATCAGCAATATATGTATATTAGTATTGATATGAAATTTCTAATTCAAAGCAATTTTTATCATGTTCAAGAGACAGTCTAACTGCAAACAAATTTATCAGATCTGGCATTTTGCTTTTTCTTTCGTGACGCTTTGAAGATTAAGTAGAGAAAATGTACGATTTTATAATTATTTCTCGTTGTCAAGTCCATGTCGTACGTCATTAGAATTAATTATTGTTCGTATGTGTTATAAATTATCACTCAGTACAAATATTTATATACGGATCAATAGTTAAGAAATTTCTACGTGTCAATGATAAACAAAGAAAATTATGTGAAAAAATTTCTTGACTGGGTTGAAAAATATATTCTATTCTTCTTCTAGATCAACTTGTTGGTATGAATAAGTTTAGCATTGAATGTCACAAAAGATTGAAGACAAAGACGACAAAAATTGTAAACCAATGAACAAAATGAGAAATACGAGAAGAAAAAAACTCAAGAACAAGATAAGAAAACAACCATAAGACATTAGGCATTTCTCTATTGTCGTTGGTATCCTACATTATAGGTCATCAGAAAGCATCTTAAAATTAGATCTACAGAGGAATCCATGCTTGTCGAAGTAAACTAACTACCATGATCTTAAATTTTATTCTAATTATTTAATAAAAATCATGCTGACTAAATGCAAATAGTTTTTCTTGAATTTATTCATATATATATTTATATATATGTAAAGAGATAGATGAAAAAAAAGAATAGACCGAAGAATTCAAGTGTTCTGCTAAGAGCAAATCAAAGATCACTTCAATGTATACACTAACGAACCACTTTTCTTATCTCTTATGAATATGTTCTATGGATCTTTTAGTTATATTATTTATTTCTGATGTCAATGTTATCTATGTAATTTCTTTTTACCTTGCCATAAATTTTAGCCATTGTTAGTTCTTGTTCAAGCACCATAAATAGAAGACCGATCATGGCAAAGAATAAAGCATAATCTGATGCTTTACGTCGTTTTTCAAAAAGTAATTTTCTTCGTCCCAAACGAAAACATTCTTTTCGTGTTGTACGTTCACCATGTTTTGTATCATCTGCATGTGAATTAACAAGTGTTTGACACGATAATGTATCGTCATTATTTAAATTATTTGAATGAGGTAATGGTGGTGAAGGATTTGTTACGGCGACCGATGTCAATTCGGTTGGATTCATTGTATTGTTGATTGAAACCACGCGAACTTTTTTTTCCACATTCGAATTTACGAAGCCGGACGTTGTTGCCTGTTGAGATGGACTCGACATGAAATCGCCAAGTAATGAACCGTCACATTCACTTTGACGGGAACTTTGTCGTGGTAAACGATCGGGTCGTTGTAACTGACGAAATGGTATAGCTATAAGAATAAGCCATAGTCAAAAGAAAGAAAAAAAGAAAGAAAGGAAAAAATGCCGATCAATTATCCATCTTTGTTTTCTTTTCTCTTTTCTTTTGTCTCCTTTTTTTTGCTTCTTTCCAAGAGCTCAATACATATATATGTACTCCATGGATGAGAACGAAATTTGGTTAGATATGTCGTCTATAATTAGTGGATAAGTTCATCGTAGATAGAACAAAATAAATCTAACTTGTTTGTCTTCTCATGAGAATGAAACTCAATCGTTTTTGAAAGCTATTTTCATGGATAGTTTTACATATAAACAAAAGCAAAATAAAACTAAAAGCTTTGGTAAGTTTTCTCTTGAGATAAACTATCGAATAGATATTACCTCCATTATATTTCATTGATTCAAGACTAATGCCCACGATGGTATCTTCACGTCGTCGTTTTAATTCACCCAGCAACGCTCGTCCACCGCTTGATATACTTCCACCGGCACTATGTTCTGTTTGTGTACCGACATCTTCACTACCAATCGTTCCTGCTCGACGCCATCCTTGATAGTTTACGTCAGCTGATTGAGCACTTCCGTGAGACTCAATCGATCGACTAAATGCTGGATGACCAATACGAATTTTCGATGCAGTTTGTGTTGATGACATTTTTTGAAACATATTTATATATTTTGTTGTAAAGTTGGTATTGACGAAGAAAAAGATTGATTGAAAACAATTATATTGAATGAATAGTTGCAGTTTTATTATCGGATGACGAATGATGATGATGCATTCTATACAGTTGATTAAAACGATGAAATTTTTTCTAAAAATAGTAAAACGAAAAGAAAAGTGTTGATATGTTTTACTTTTGATTCATTTAATACGTGTATCTATAAAATCATTCATGCGTGCATATTAAGTTCTATTATTCTCTTATGATATAATGCACCTAAGTTTAGATGTTCGTACCTGTTATTCTTCATATCTTGTTAATGTATCTACACTGAAAAAGTTTTACCTTCGACTCATTGTCTTCGATAGCAAAATTAGTATGGCATCAATGAATAATTTTTGACCGATGGTACATATGAAAGATGCGACAAGAGAGAAAAAACTTTCTTGAGAAATATCAAATGATTGATCGACTACAGTTGTTAATTGTTTTCTATTCGATGATGTCAAAGATTATTGTTTGACAATGATTTCAAAAAATATTGTGTACAAATTTCTATGTTATTTTCCATAAAATAAATGCTCTAATTGAGTGTGTTACACCAAACTGTGACACCCGTTTGCTTCTCTAGCATCATTCGGGAAAAGAAATGAACGAGAGTAAAGAGACGGAGAAAAAGAAAAGATCAAAATCAACCCGTTTAATGTTCATACAATCCAATGCTCAATTAAAGTTAGTTTTTCTTTCTCGTTTGGCCTACTTATTCTAATATTTTTCGATTTCCCAAGTCATTGTGGTGTCTAAATCACATGAGAGTTTGAGTAATATTGAGTTCAACTATTATCCATAATGGTTGATGATTAGACTTGTTAGCAGTCTGATACTGTTCGTATTATGTTGGTCGCCTATCTGTCTCAAGTCTGTTGTTATTGCCAGTATATGCGTATCTATGTATAAATGATCTATGCAAAAGTAGACTGTCATTTTCGATACAAATAACAAGAATAACAAACCAAGAAATTGGAAGAATAATCTGGCGACAACATATTGATTCTACTGTTTGTTTTTCTTACTATCCGTAACTTACCAATTTTCGTTTGCATTTTCTTTTCTACGAGTACTCGTTGAATGATTAAATCAAATAAATTCAAAGAAACAAGTCAGTTTTTGTTTGCACTATTTTCATTATTTTTTTATGCTCACCGCCTTACTATGTATGAATAGAAAAACAAACGGAGAATATCTATGTATATATATATATATATATGAGTGTATGTATGTGCATGTCATGCGGTTGTTAATTGCTGAGCGGCTGTTACTACATTATAGAGAAGAACAAATCGTGAATTATTAGCTATGAGGTGGAGGCACGAAGCCGGAAAACGTTCTTGTTGCTGTCGGCTAAATGCCGAAGAAATAAGAAGAGAAAAAGATCGGTTTCTGAACACCGGAAAGAAAAAGAGGTAACGACGAAAGAAAAAGAAGAGGAATTAACACGTGGGAAAAAGGTATTGCACGCAAATCAACCAAATATAAGCTTTACTGTTTACAGAATTGGAAACTAGTAAATTTTTAATAACTGATGTTTCCATTATAGTTAAAACGTGAAAAATATTGTTGGGTAACTATTAGTAATTGACATGCAAGCAGTTATCTCTCTTTTGAATTTATACTGGATCACACGAGAAAATAGCGACGTGTATGTGCGCACAATTCGGTCCCTGTACCGTCAACTTACATTATTATTACATGTGTTAGAAGAGGAAAGACAAAGTAATGCATTCGAGAATGAACACATCGTGGAAGCATATTGTTGTTCACCGACGAATGCCTTATTGTGTATGTAGTGTGCTTCCGTCAGAAGAGTAAAAGAAAAACATCAAAGAACAAGAAAAGAGGATGAACTACTGATCCACTGCAAGTAATCAATGACGGTGCATTCAACGAAGCGCATCATGTTAGCATTACTATTTCGAATGCTTATATTGTCGATGTCTAGATTAAAGAAAAACAAACAAACATATCGATCATCGACTCTTCAAAATGAGAGATAAACGTCTTGTTAGCAGTAATATCAAGAGACAATAAGGAAAGAATGACATTATTCTACAATCGACAGATGATATGATTTTTGACGACACAACTAAAAATAAATTCCTAGAGTATAGCGTTTATACAAACGTTATGGATGAAATATTACTGATTGATGTTGATGTAATTCTGCCGATCAATGCTGGCTTGATAATGTCTTCAAATTTTTTGCTTGAGAGAAATTTGTAGAATTGTGTAGATAGTTTTTTTTCTCTAATATAAGGGACCTACTCGATATATTAAAAGAACAAGAGATCTTATGCCATACAGAAAGAGAGGGAGAGAGAGAGAGAGAAAGCAGAAAGACATCACAAGCAATCATACAGGTTATTAACTATGTGGCTTTCTTTTTGCTTCATCATCGTCATCTTTTCAAGAATGATGATAATGAAGAAATAAGGAACGCTAGTATAATTGAAAAAAAAAGAAAGAAGAAAAAGAGAAAAAAAAACTTTTTTTTGCTCATAGTTTATCTGTTTAACACACACACACACACACGAACATATCATAACGAGAATAGTCAACATACAAAAAAAAGGAAGAAAACTGATGGAATTATAAATAATTAATTCGACTACTTTGTTCAGAGCTATGCAGTATTTTCTTGTTGATTTGAATAATTTTTATAAAACATCTACTCGTATGGATTTCAAATCAGTCAATTACAGACTTAAATAAATACTATAGTCTATCTGATGAAATTAATCTATCGAAAGAAGAAAAACGAAAACAAGTCGGCGAAGAAAAGAAACGAATTAGTTTGTACTCCCATTTGTCTTTGTTTCTCTACTGTTTCAGTTTCCTCAAGAACAAAACTGAACTAAGATTCATAGTACTCGCAATTTAATAGAGTCCCTATGAAAATATGCACGTCACATCAATATCTACGGAAGAAAAAATTCATGTTATGGCACATGTAAAGATAGAAAATATACTTATACAAACCCACATGTCAACTCAATTGTCAAAAGACCTCGAAAGTGTTTGCTCTGTTTTGTGTAGTATAATTTAATCAGCATCTGCTCGATTGTTCTCCTTTATTTCTCTTCAGTTCTCTGTCGTTTTTCATTCAGAACTCATCTTTTGTGTTTACTATACTAATTCACTCGACATCAAAGGAAATAATTCTGTTCTTATTGGGTCTAGCAAATCAACATCAACATCGTTCTATGAAATTCATAGAAATGAATAATTGAATGTCAAATTTATATGAATATATAAAACATACCTCATAGTATATACATATTTATTTTTATCATTCTACGTCACTTTAAAATACAAAGAGAAAAGCACTTCCAATTTATGCTTACGTTTAGTAAACTAAATGTGAAGTCAAGTTTCTTTAAACACCTATCTACAAAACTTCAACTATGAACACAATAATCTTCATGACATCATAATTAAAATATCCATTTTTTTTTCTTCCAACTACTGTTTATTATTGATGTCATCATGACAAAACAAATCCTGATCAACTATGATTAGATGTTGTCCATTCTAAGATAAGGATAAAGTATTTTATTTCCATTGTTATATTTGGATATATTTCTTCATATCAATTTTTGTTATTTCTATTTCATACATCGTATCAATTAATAATAGATGGAAATAATTTTGTAGTATTTCTTTTCGAACAATCATATGTACATTATAAAGCAAATGTCTTTATTTACACACGAAAGAAATGTCAGCCATAATCAATAGTTTACAATAGAATCAGAATTATTTCTTTGGATAAATGCAAATAAATCATCTTCTTTGCTTTTGTATAGATTTTTAATCATAATTAAAACTAAACTATGGATTCATTATGCATAGTTATGATAACATAATTTAATATGTGATAGAATTTATGTCATTTGATTATTGAAACCATATGAGAAATTAATTGATTGTTTTGCCAGCCCTTGACAATAACACATTCGAAGTAGTATCTATATTAGTAATAAATGTTAGTTTTATTGGTTTCTTTGTTCTATTAAGAAAACAAAAAATTGTTTCCTCAATTTACAAAATCAATATTTCAATGGATTGATTAGTTAAAATTAATCGTGCATATCGATGTTTAATACTTGTTAGAAAAGAAAAACCATGAGATTTCATAAATAGTTTAATTTAATTGTAATTTTTTTTAAGCATGAAATACTATTGAACGATAATCATCGAATGAAATCAACGAATACATAAGATTTATTCATATAAAACGTTAGAATATCAATCGTCATATGTTTATAATTGTATTCTTAGTCAGATAGTTTTGTACTGAAGTCAAAGGTTGACTACTCGCGTTAATGTTGACAATTACAATCAATCTTTGTTAATTCTATATAGGATAGGTTGCATGTAACTCTAATATTCATCAATATGATTTCCGACTTTCTACTAAATTAGAACTGCTCACATGTTTCGTTCTCAATGTCATCTAGTATACAGACCCATCTATAACTATGAATCACTTCGATGTATAGTTACAATCGTCTTATTGTGCAAAAAGTCTTTATTTTACTCAGTGAACGATTATTTCTCTCGATTAAAAATTCATCTTGGGAATGTGTAAAATTGACGACTCGTGTCACATTATCATTTTTGTTCAATAGCTATGAACAGAACCGAAAATCAATGATACAACACATGTCCATTGAAAGTAATTTATTGACTCTAGAGAAAATTCGAATTATTATTATCTCAGGAGAATTATTACAATGATCGAATTATAGATGAATTTCGAATGTTGAAATCATTGCATAGCTCTGATTGACTTCTGCTTTTGTCTATCAAATGTAAGAATGAAACAGTGAACCGAAATTTCATAGAATTACGTCTTCTGACCGTTTTTTATTTACTATTCAACGGCTACGAACAGTGAGTAGATTTGCGAAAAAAACGATGGAAACAATTGGTTTAGGAAAAGAAGTGAAAATATTTTACAACAAAGATGTACAAAGTTATTTCAAAAATATTACTATTGGAATTATTTCCATGTAATAATACTATTTGGTTAGCTCGTAATTGATCGACTTCGAGATATGGTTTCGTACTTCTAAAATAAATTAGAAACAATATTTAATCAACAATGACAAAGTATCTCTAGTATTTGTATTCATTTGTAAAATAATACATACATTGATAAATTTTATCTGATTAGCTAATTCTTTTGCTTGATGTTGTAAATCAATCGATTTCTATGATAATGATGGCAACACTTGACTATCAGCTATACCACATGATGAACATACGTACGATTGTGATCTATTCTTCGAATAAGAATAAATAATAAATCTCTTGCGTATTTTTCATTATCTTACAGTTGAGCTAAAACTCTTCTTTCCCCAGACATATAATCAAGTGAACCTATGCCACATTCACCTGGTGTTTCCATGTATCCAATGATTGCCAATAAAGTTTTTTTTATACTCCATGTTTCACGATGATGTTCAGATATTGACAAACATAGTTTTTCATTGACTTTGACGCGACTATTTGCTTAAATAATTCAACAATAAAATACTTTTTAAGAGAAATCGAATGTCATAAAGAAATGTCAAGCACTATTAGACCATGTTGATAACTTCTAATCCACCTAAATTTCTTTTTCGATGACAAGAACAATGCCTGAACTGTAAATTTTGTCAGGATGAATCTCGAAACGAGGAAAAGTCGCAAAACGAGTACCTCTAAAAAAAGCTTTTCCAACTAGCAAAAATCTGTACTTCTCAAAAATTATTAAAAAAAATACATTCAAACCCAAAACTCTATCGACAAGGATTTTTTTTCAAAATTTTACATCGGTTTTTCACTCTTTAGTCAAAGATCGAAAGAATGAATTTTTTAATAATTAATGCAAAAAATAACTTTTACCATTGCACAATGGTCAGACAGTGATTTTTCCACTCTCTGTCACTATTAAAAAAATCAATCAAAATAGAAAGTGACGTTATTGGATTGTGTAGTTGGACGAACGTTTTTTAGAAGTACTAAATTTTGGGCTTTTTCTCGTTTTCAGATTCATCCTAACATAATTTGCAGTTCAGGCATTGGTCTTATCATCGAAAAAGAAATTTGGATGGTCGGTCAGTGAATATACAACATTTAAGCACTATCATAGAAACGGTATTGTCTTATTATTTTTTCTACGCTATCATCTGCATTGATATGTGAATAACATGAAATAGTAATCTATGCATTGAAGTTTACTCCTTAACCAAGATTTTCTTCGAATATGTTCAGAATAGACGACTTGTGATGCCTACCATTAATAGAATTATCGAAAGTGGTTTCAGCGGGTATTCTGCAGGAAAATGAATTCGACCATGATAAATTCCATGTTCATATTCTGTATCTTTAGGATCACGTATTGTAAAATGCCAATCGTATAAATTGTTCTATGACATAGAATTTCATTTGAAAGGAATAAAACATTCTTTCTACAAACGTACTTATATCGGTTGACAATACAATAATTCTGTTGGTTCTTTTAATTGAACAGCCTCATGCATCAATCTTTGGGTCACTAAAAAACAGTTGAAACTCAAATTGAAATTAAAAACATAGATAAATACTTGATGAATTTTTTATTGATGTAGATGCTTGACGTTCGACTGAATTCGAGATCGATGTCATTATCTACAAAAAAATAAAGTATTCTAGAATAATATTGTTTGACGCTTTTTTTCCGTTAAAATGAAAAAAAGAGAAAGTTTATTAATGATGTTGTTTATTTTTAATTTATGTCATCCCATTTAAGAATTTGATAATGAACTTGTTGTTGTTGTTGATAGGTATGTTTATTTGTGTTATTGCTACTCACTAAATTATTACTATTGATGGAAGATATGTCGGTAGAAAACAAAGATGTTTGCTCATCTGTGGACGACGAATAAGATGGAGAGGTCGTCGATGCATCGAATATATTTGCATTTGAGTCAAGCTAAAAAAGAAAAATCATATTGAATCTATTCAACACGATATAGTTTCAGTATAAGATTTTCAATTCTGTCAAGAGTAGGTATGTTGATGTCTTCCTTATGGAGTATATATCAAGAATTCGAAATGATCGGTAACAATTTATTTCCATTGATCATACGTTGATGATTACTAGAGGATTCAAATTACGCATGTAAATTATTAGTTAGTCACTAGTATAGTTTCAGAGTAATGGTACTTGTCTATGTCGTATAAAAAGGTTGAAATTCTTACAGCATTCGACTGATTTGATGGGTCATTTTTGTTTCATGAATAAAAACAAATTTTAGATTGCTCATAAACAATGAGAGTACTTGTAGAATAGAAATTTTCTATACGGTTTTGTAAAATTCAACCTACTTGATTATTTGATGTTAAAGTCCAATTGTCTGACATACTATTGATTCTAATCATTGATGCGTCATTAGATATATTTGCTAGTTGAGTTTTATCAGTTTCCAATTGATTTTTAATTAATGATCGATGACGAAAATTGCGATGTTTTTGTAAAGATGAATTACATGTAAAATAAGCTGAACATATGTTACAAAAGAAATTTGTTTGCGTTTGATGTAGTTTTTTTTCATGCATTTTTAAATTATGTTTTAATGAAAAGTATTCATGACAAAGTTTACATTGATATAAATGATTATTTACTGAATTAATCCTTTTAACTTTCTCATGTTTCGTACGTTGGTGACGTTCTAATGAGGATATTTGACTAAATTGTTGACCACATTCAGAACAAAGACAAGGTTTTTCACCTGTATGGATTAGAATATGTCGAGATAAATGACTCGGAGAAGAGAATAATTTTGAGCAATAAGTGCATGAATACGTATGATGCTTGTCTTCAAGTGGCTGAATAGATGACGATGAACATGACTGTATTGAAGATGATTTTGTAACGAATATTGTTCGATTTTGTTCGTTAACAGGCATGAACAAAACGAAAAAGGTTGATTTATATTTCACAAATATTGATGTGTTGACAGCTTTATCTCACGTTGCAACTTGCAAGCGACTGTTTCATTAGACTTTCGACCAACAGAAACGAACTATTACAATAGAGGTCACTCTAGAACTAATTCCATTGATCAAGATATTATGTTACAAAAACGTTGTCGTTAATCGTCGAAGCCAGTTCATAGCAGCGATACGAATAGCAGGTGTACCCAGCATAATCAAAGTGTATAGAGCCCTTGCTAAATCTCGAGTACACGTTGTTTTGCACGCTGCTGACAAAAACAAAGTGTACGCAGAACACTTTGCCTACAAAATTAACACTTTGCGCTCTATCGAAAAATCTATTTGTATACGAATTAATTCTAATATCAGTGGATGCGAAAAGCTGACTTTGAACGATATGACCTTTGCTTTTCATTTTTACTATCGACTAGTGCTACTTTTCGTATTTTTTTTCCTACGGACAGTATTCACCATTTTTTTCTTTTCTCTTTTAACATGAAGCGAATAGTTTGTTTAGCAGATATAAAAATGAACACGTGTTTTTCTAGATTATACCGTAAGTTTCGATATATACACTTTGGTACCCTTTGGTTACTAAAGTAAAGTGTACCGAAACGTTTTGTTCAATAAACCAAACTGCACGAAACCATTTTCTTTTCGAATTCCATTCGGAACGCTGGTTCATAGAATTGCATTACGAGTGTAGACTACTTTCACAAAGCTATCTACACAATACACAATATTCATGCTTGAAACTGTGTCATTTGAATATGTATGATTTTTTGAAAGATAGAACTCAGCTTGTTTTTGACATGAGATATATTTTTTCCTAGTTTCCATTATTGCCACACTGAATGTACAATAGAAAACATTTTTGAGATCTTTATGAAATGAAAAAACACAAAAAAAAATTATTACTTCAAAAACTTGCTGAAAAACAGGTGTCGTAGTGACACTACTTCCCAGATACTTTACGATTTATTTCTAGAAGTGCCCTTATACAGAGTCATGACATGTTATTCCATTATTCAAACCGTTTTGACAATTTTGTTGAAGACTATTATTTTAAAATCCGATTATTTCGAATTAGTTATGATTAACGGTTATCACAAGCATTTCAGCGGTACCAATTTATTATAGTATCCGACTTTGTATGAGCCAAGTAAAATTTCTCTAACATGGGCACCATCGAGACTACCTTTACCGTGTCCATTTCATTAGAAGTTTTCAATGTTTTGTTGCACCTTATGAGAATTCAGTTCCAATCGTTGTAAAGGTGCACAAAGTCATTTTTACCTTCTTTTCGACAACATATTAATCCAGCTTTTTTAACGAAAGATAAAACTAAAACGTTTTCTCATAACTTGATATTGCCAAGTAATAACACAAACATGAAGAGATGCTACGCCGGGTATTGGTTTTGCAACTATCTGATTCTTTTCTGTTAAATAACTATGCAAAGCTAGTCCATTCCTTTCATATGTTTCCTATGGTTTTTTTATTTAACATGATACATGTAGCGTCTTTTTTCTCTCCTTATGTGTATAAGTGATACAATATATATGTTGCTCATATTACAGAGGTTGTTATGGTTGTCGGTGGTGTGCGGTGGGGGTATAAGTATCTCCTATTCTCCAATCAACACCCACACCCACAGTCAAAGTCACACCCTTACACCCACACCGACACCATAACCGAAACACACACACACCCATACCCACACCAACCCAAACAAACATACACAAACACACCCACACCCACACCCACACCCTCATTATACATGAAAAATACACAAATTTTCATTAAAAAATAGTCATTTTTTTTTGCATTCCAAGAAGAAATAACACTTTAGCAACATCATTTATATTGGGAGTTCCTGCTCTATGGTAGTGTATCTGATAGCTCTAATCAAATGTGTCATTTTGAAGTAAAAATAGTACTTCTCAAAAGTAAAATAAGTTATCAGAAAGTGTTGAAAAGTATGCTCTGCATTTTACCTAAATTTATCCAATCATATCTGAGGGTTTGTTCAGGGATGGATTAATAACTCTTGATAAGAACGTTAGGAAGAGCTAAAAGTTTGGGTTTAACCATAAGTTTGTACGGGCTTTCGAATGGTATGCCTTATTCCGAAATCTAATTTTTTTTGTATCCAGGCTTGGTCGATGGTCTCATGGACCCTATCTTAAAACTATTATCATTTATTTCAAACAGAAAACGTCATTTTTCTGTCAAAGATAAATGATACATTTTGGACTTCTGTAATTTGATGCAAATTCCTCATATTCTTAGATTTCCTCAATGTTTTAATAATTTATTTCAATTCTTGAGTTCTCCTAACCTTTCTGATTTCTCGAGGTCTCCACAGAATCCTCTAAAATATTCGTGTACAGAAAAGCACTGAAAACCTTATGACTACAGTTAACTTTTGATTAGCTATTGCTGTGGATATTCAACAGAAAAAAGGAAAGGTATTCAAAAACTTATTGAAATAACCTATTTTGTAGAGTTTTATCTGTTGATCGTTTTGGGTAAAGACGTTTTCAATTTTCATGAATAAATGATGTTTCTAGAATCAAAATATTCAGAAACGTCAAATAATGCAGACCTAAGCGATTGGACGTTTTCCAGTATATAGATTCTAGCACCGTCATTTCTTGATGGAAATTGGAAACTTTTTCAATCAAAATGATCCGCAGGAAACTCTCTGCAAGACAACAGTTGTAAATAAGTTTTCAGAGGCGTTTCGTTTTTCCTTGGTTGACTGCTGATACTAGTGTCTGCAAAAAAGCCAAATTCCGTATTGAATTAGATGATACTAGTTTTCAAGTGTTAAAGTAACCGCTATTACATGGAAAAAAGCTTTAAAATTTTCTCCATCATCCGGAAGCAAATCAGCTCATCGCGTCATGATTCGCCAGACATATACCATTTTCTTTTTGTCAAGGACTTTCCAGACAACTTGTATTTAAGGAGAAACAGGCAGCAAATCAAAATCGTTTAAAACTCGATGTCACTATGTGAAACTATCCAAATGTTGGTAATTATTGGATTTGATGCAAAATACAATCTAGCAAGAATGGCGACTCGTATTCTTAAAGATTACTGACTAATTTCTCATTCACTATTGATAAACATTGAATAGGACTGCCTGAAAAAAGACATCCCACATTTAGATTGCTTGTAACGATACCTTCATTGAAACATTAGAAAAAAACTCAAAGCACTTTACTTAGAAATCTAAACTTCACATTCAAACAAAAGTGAATTCTAAATTCTTCTCCAGTAAAAACTTAACTAAAAAACAATTCTCAATCAAATCAAAAGGATAATGTTCCTACAGAGACTAACGATTACGAACCACAACTTAAGCGTTCATGTCAACAACTATCTTTAGTAAGTTTCAATTTTTAAGAGGCTACACTAGGTTAACATGACATAGTTACATCTGGGAAAGATTTGAATAGTTTCTATTACTCAAAGAACACAATAGGTGAGATCGTTCTAGATAAACAAATGTTTTAGGTGAGTTTTTCTTTTCTTCTACCACTATTTGACAGATAACTATTGGAGGATGAGTGTGAGTGTTGTTATGCATATAGATGCATTGAATCACTAAATCTATACGTAGACTCACACTCGCACTTATACTCCCATCTTCGCGGAGCACAAGTAAATGCATCACACTCACATCCACAACTAAACACTCTTATATATTCATCCTAATGGGCACTGTGTGTTTATTCACACTTTCCACTTTGCAACTTTTGAAAAAGGTTCAATAGAATTGGATAAGTTGTTTTTCATCAGGTCAATATTAAATTGTTGCAATGTCGAACATAAACTGTGAAGCATTGATGCCTCACTGAAAGTTGACGAACCGTCTCAAATCGTCCGTGCTTACTGTCACGATGGTGTTTTTTATTTCGTCGGCGGTCAGTTCCTTGCTCATAATTCCGTCCCCCGTTTCCTTATTACTTGTGAATACCATGCATTGATTACTAAATCCAAGCTGCCTTACTTTTTTTATTAAGCGTGCCCCTGCATTATGTACAGGTATTTCGTTTTCACGATTCATATCGGTAACAATACGGAATGTACTTTTGTTTTGCAGACGTTGTCCAAAAGGAGATTTCAGAAATGAAACTGCATAGTCAGTACATGATTTAGGAATAAAATGTACATTCATATTCATCGCTTTTGCAGATGCATATTCCATATGAGCTTTATTCTCCCAATTTTCAACAAAGATACGATCGTCAACCCAAAGCACCGACCATGTCGAAACACCCAATTCAACCTGTCGCATATAGATAGTGTGTTGCTCTCCATGATGAGTAATCATGTGTTTGAAAACAAAAAATGTTGAATGAGGTAAGAATAATACCTCATCTTCGTGATCATAATTGGAAAAGTACTGAATTCGACGACCCGTAAGTGAATAAATTTTGAATTGTGTGTTACGGTTTTCAAAACCACCCCCTTGTGCGACGGTTTTACCTTTTTTCGAACTACTAAATTGGAGCCATGTTATCAAAGCACCGGGTGCATACATTTCCAACTCATGATCTTTGAGTTGGCACGCTCGCGTAACGTAACCCCAATAATAAGGGATATTCGAAAGTCCTTTCACTAAATAGTACAAAATAATAGATGCTTCTTTCATTTCTTCTGCTGTTCTCTGTTCGACAACTACACCATTACCACGGCGAGCAACAAGACTGGCACCTCGGCTACAGGCTTCACTTCTTGAACCGGTATAAAATGCAATAGCGAACGCTGATGCTCGAGCATCATCTTCTGATAAACCCTTGTCAAGAAAAAATTTGTAAGTTTTATCTGAACGAGCCATGTGCTCTTTCATCACGTTATCAACATTTAATTTTGAGACTTCTTCATATTTACGACACACACCTTTCAATTTGTCAAAACTTGCACAATTTTTCATATATTCGCATAGAGTCGGATTGAAATTATCTTCGTAAACAAAATGTTCACTACGCACATCAGTGATTTCTTCGGTGTTGTATTTCAATGTGATGTGTTCCAGAATGGTATCGACTTCTTCACATTCCATGACTTGTATACTTTCAGCAGCCACCTTTTCTTCATTTTTTGATTCGCTACGTGCCTGCACCATGTCTGTCAACATTTTTATTTTCTGGTTGCCATCCAGATAACCTACCAATATCATATAACAATCATGTGGCAAACGTTGGGATCCATCAGCTGTCGATGGATTATATTTTGACAAGTCTGTTATAATCTCTGCTACTGATCGCGACATTTTGCTGTAAGTTATCTGAAAAGACAATATCGTTGTAAGATTGATTGGATAGAGTCATTGTGGGTGGAACAAAAGCATCTCGTGATTTGTCATGCTAGAATTTCGATGATTCATATACCCAAAGATAAACTGTGTCACATATACAAGATATTGGGAATGCAGGAGAAATGCAGGTAAATACTGGATATGCCAAATCCTCTCAAAACTCACACTTTCTATTGCCTGAGCATTTTCGTACATGGAAATCCGGTACATCACCTCTTCGTATTTACCAGGTGCTTCAGATGAAATTCTTTTTTGGTTTTTCCTTTGCTCTGACCGGTATATGCATCTCCCTACAGAAATCTAGCGTCTCCCTTAGAGATACTGCATTTCGTGCACTTTTTTGTAGCAAGCAGGGTTGTCTAATCGGTCAGTATGTAACAGTTCATAGAGAAAGGTTTGGCGATATTGATAAGCAATTGAGGAATTAATATAATATGAATTCCGGAATGATTTTTCCCTAAGATTCGACAGCGCCACGGACTTAGGCGATCTAATTAATTTGTGGTAATCACATTATTTGGAGGTATTAGTTTGTGTGAAAGTGAGTTATGTCTCTAGAAATAAGACACTGTCTGAGGAATAATGTCGCTTCTCTGAACACTCAATTCTTGTACAAATAGGACAGTTCCTCACCTATAGCAGGAGGCATATGTCGTACGAGGTGCTCCAGACTAGGGTGCAACAAATACAAGGCCTTGGGATTTGGTGCAAATAGATTTGGATTTGGGTTTGGGTTTGGTCTTAAATTATATAAATTTGATGAGAATTTTTAATATAAAGTCTCAGAAGGTAGAGAAGAGTATCAATTCTTAGAGGTTAATATAAAATTGTTTAGATTTGGTATAGATTTGGGTTTAGATTTGGATTTGTGTCTTAGATTTGAATTTGGGATTGAGATTTGGTTTGAATGCAGCACGACTACAAAATTTGACTGATGTTAGATCGAAAACAAATCCCAAGTCCAAATCCAAATCTAAGAAACAAACCCAAATCCAAGTCCAAACCCCAAATCCCAAACGTATCGCCAATCCCGAATCCCAAATCTAAGCTGAAAAAAGTAATATAAACAATCCTGTGATCCAAATTTAGACGAAATCCCCAGCTAGAAACTCAGTTCTAACCATACCCCTAATCCAGAAACCGAAACTAAATCTAAGTCCAAATCTCAGAGATTTGGGGACAAATCTCAAATCCATTCAAGATTTGTTGCAACCCTACTCCAGACAATATGGAACGGTTGAAATTTTCAAAGAAAAGCTCACTGGGACCTTGAAAGCGGTGAATAACACTCTCCAAACCGATAGGAAATGAAAGCAGTGGATCGGAGTTACACAAGACACACAAATACTCGCATACACATCCAAACTAATAATTAGATAGACAACCACAGTCATGTGGGCAGACACAAACAGAACAGAGCGTTGGCACAAGCATCATTTTAGGATGGGCCCATGAGAATTTTAAAATTTGAGCAATTTCATCAAACCCCCACTTAAAGAGATGCGGTGTAAATCGCATTGTCAGACACCTATTAACAGAAATGTGGTCTGAGTGCGTGTTATTTATAGCGTCTTATCGTGAGTTTCACGATGACTTTTGTGTTTTAATCCAAATGTGCTTTCGCTTTTCAATTTTGTTTCTTTGTTGTAGGCGTACTATGTTATTTGTTTATTGTAGTATGGAAATGATTTCTCTACAATTTCTACGGCTATAGTCCTGAAAAAATGGAATAGCAACCTTCCCTTCAAACTCGCATCGCAGAGTATAATTGTAACGCTATGATTTAATCACTGAGATGATGTTTTTGTGAATGGGATGAAGTCGTTTGTTTGG
This sequence comes from Rotaria macrura, assembly GCA_900239685.1. Classification (NCBI taxonomy): domain Eukaryota; kingdom Metazoa; phylum Rotifera; class Eurotatoria; order Philodinida; family Philodinidae; genus Rotaria; species Rotaria macrura. Next base: position 61,056 of record OENT01000975.1, read on the forward strand.
ACAAACATTCATATGGATAGCTACACAAATACCGTTAACAAGTCTGAACACTGCTATAAAGCTTTCAAATGCTCAGGCCAAAGACGTACGGCAGGAACCGGCCGGATCCAGTGTTATTCCCACGATTTCCGGAAGCGGGTTTCTGAAATTGGTTCCGGCTTCCGGTTCCGGCTTGCTTCCCACCAATTCCGGGCACCGGAGCGTATCCATGGATACGGTTCCCGTTTCCTACACGGGATCCGTCGACGGGAAAGACCGCTTCCATGTCTGGACAGAAAACGGTCCAGATCCGACCGTTTCCAAAACGGTTACTGATAACGGAGAAAACAATTTCCCCGTCGGGATAGGAAACGACCCAGATCCGACCGTTTCCGCTCAGTTCACGAAACCACATATCACCGTTTCCTGAACACCTCTACAAACTTTAATTAACTCAGCAAAGCTTTCAATATTCCAAAACCAACTTCTTTTTCATCTTTAGAAAAACCTTGGACGACACTGAAAGATTCACTGAGAACAAAAGCTTAATTGTTAAACACTACAGTAATTTTGCAAATCGCTTTTCTTGTCACTGAGTGGAAAGTTTTGTTCCGAATCAAATATCTAATAATACCAATACCACAGCTACCCAAGATACCAAATAGTATAAGTGTTGGTATTAGCATCCGTGGTGAACATTGCTACTGCTCTTAGTGCTGCTATTAGTATCCATACAGGCACTATCCATCCTCAGCCCATGATTCTAGAAAAATGAAGGTCAACTAATTCTTCGTAGCCTAAAAACAGCTCCGCGTCTGTTACCAATCGGACATCTTTTAAACCCCACCTCCCCATAGGTAATTCGACATGGGGAGTCCGAATTTCGCATCTATTTTTCTCGAAACTATATTGGTCGACCAGGAACCAATAGAAATCAAGATTTTAAAAAGATCGTGTGAAATTTTGGATACGAATGTCGAATTACCTATGCGGCGCTATTTTTCCAAAAACTCGATTTCTTTTGGTTCCTGGTCGACTAATAGGGTTTCGAGAAAAATGGATGTGAAATTCGGACTCTCCCTGTCGAATTAGCTATGGGGAGCTAATTTTTTGAAGAAAATTCAATGGTAAGAGATCCGACGCACTTTTTAGGCTAGGGTAAAGGGATGACGTTCGATTTTCGATAATCATGAGTTCAGTAGGTATAGTGCGTATATCCATACTAATAGCAAAACCTACACCATTGCGAAAAGGAATCGGAAAATTCGAATACTGAGACGCCAATGTCGTGTTGGTATTGGTACATTTCTATTCGAAAGACCTAAAAATCAGATTCTTAGTCTTTTACAAACGAAAACGGTATGTGTAAGGACAGCACACACGATAAACACCACCGTTTTGAGACTTTCCCCAGTCTTCAATCAAGGTAAGTGACACTGGAAAGGTCTCAACATGACCTATGTTATATAAACCTTCATGAAATAGACTTGAATTGCACACTCGTACAATGAAAACAATAACACTCTTCGTACAAACTAATACATTTTACCACGACTCCATAAAAGTATGATAACCTATCCATTTGATCGGCATAGTCCTCAAAGTGAAGGATTTAGAAAAAAAATCCCAATAAAGACTTTTAAAGGTCTTTTTTTGTAAAACTGTGATTTGTGTATCAAGGAATGATATAAATGAGAATTTCTTTCGCTGGAAAGTCTCAGAATTTGATTTTCTACCGATTCCACGAAAAAGATCTGAAAAAATCCTTAAAATGAAGGACTTAGAAAAAAAATCCTAAAAAAAGACCTTTAAAGGTCTTTTTTGTGAAATGCTGATTCGGGTATTTCGGATTGGTATAAATGAGAATTTAATATTTGATGTGATTTTTTTTCTAGCGGAGGCCTGATTTTCCAAGCATGAATAATCTTAATAAATCTGGTCGGAAGATGGTCGTTTCCTGCATTTTTCCGTTGCTTCGCTATCGGGGTATTGTTTTTTCCGGTTGGATCCGGGCGGAACTTGCCATAGTTCCGGTAGGTTCCTGGATGATCCGAGGTATTTCCATGAAATTTCCGGTTTCGGGAAGTTGTCGGAAAATCCAGGTTCCGGGTACGGATATTTCCGGCCGGAATACTGCTTCCATGTTCCGGCCGGTTCAGCCCGGAAATAAACCTGAACCGGATGGAAGAAGCCGGAAAACATCCCGTTTCCGGCCGGATCCGGGCTCCGGAACGAACGACCTGGGTGACTAACATTGCGTTTTCAAATAATTTGCAGAGAGAATGAGGGACGTTTTAGTGCCATTTTGATTCAATAAGAAAGATAAGGCTGTTTGAGCTAAAATAGTCAGCACTTGTACTAATTACGATAAACAGTCAGTCCTCCAAGTTTTAGCTTGATCGATTGAATTTTTACGCCAGTTTGATATTTATGAAGATGAAAGAAATATTCATTTTTAATAAGCACACACATGATATGATACTTCGTTTATACACCATTCGGCATTCGGCATAGAATTTAGTTCTGAATAGAACTGAATATAAACATTTGTATAAAAATCAAAAAATAATTTCAAGAAGTTTAAATTACCGTCAGTCCAGTGTAATGTATAGTATTCTGTAACTCTGTATACCTTCATACTGCCCTATTTACTGAAGAGCGAGAGCTAATTTTCATGAAAAGTTTTATAAAAAGTTCCGTTCAGAACTAAATTCTATGCCGAATAATTTATAAACGAAGGATCACAACATATGCACGTGTTTTAAAAATGAATATCTCTGTCATCTTCATAAATATCAAACTGGCGTAAAAATTCAATCGATCAAGCTGAAACTTGGAGGACTGAATGTTAATCGTAATTCGTACAATTACTGGAAATTTTAGCTCAAACAGCCTTGTCTTTCGTATTGAATCGAAATGGTCCTCAAACGTCCCTCGCGTCTTTAAGCAGAACAAAAGAAGAGTTCTCAGAACAATACTCGTCAAAGCTTCACTGATAGGTGTATGCCGATTCTCAGTTTCGACTGAGTTTGTAACGATATTTACTCTCGTTTTTTAATACTGTGAGGTACTCTTGTATTGCATTACGGACGCATCAAACCCAAATCTAATCGTTGGCTTCGCTTTCACAGAGTTTGATTAATTTTTGGTTTGACTACACTGAAAGAAAAAAAGGTGCCACACGAAACCCTAAAGGGTTCCGATTTTTGCAACGAAATCGAAACCCTTTGAAGTTTCGTAGACATTAG